>OZ026548.1:4026396-4038896 GCA_964020155.1 Chondrilla cf. caribensis
AGAGGGTCGTTCTTTGTGAAAAAACTACAGAGTAAAGAACAGCTTTATTTCAAGCCTGGAGAAGAGGAAGGAAACTTGGAATTCCAAATGGAAAAGAGTTCTACTGATCAGTATGCTTTTGCATTGTATGTGGCTGACCCAAAGAATATGAGCATTAGGTATTTCCTGATGCCTGAGACCGACAATGCTGAATCAGGAATAATGGAACTTAAGGAAGGGAGACCACAAGACAAAGAGTATTATGTTTTTGGTTCATCGATTTCTGTAAAATTTACCAAGTGATGATTAGTAAGTGAATCTTATTTTTCTTACACAGTGTATTTTCATGTATTATTCTGATTTAACTTCTTTATACTCTTGTGTTCAAATGCTTGTACGTTCATAATAATAAAAGGTTGTGGGTTTTTTTCCGGCAACAAATTAATGTTGTCAGGCTAGCCAGAAAATGCACGTGACATATCGCGCGGTGATAGCGGCCACTTTTGCGCCAACATCACCCGCGCTTTCAATACAAGAGTTGTTATCTTTCAAGCGGCGCTTTAATTTTCAGTCTTTAAATAAGGTCACCATGAATCAGACTCCGGACACAGAGCTCTCTAGTGCCAAAGATTCAGTCAGTAGGATATTCGCTTCGCCACCAGAACCCGTATTCAACGACAACTGTGGAATATCATCATTTCAGTTGCAGTATTCCTTGAAGTTACTGACCGAAGATAACAAGGCCTTGATGAAGAAAGTCCGAAGTACCGAAACGGATTTGCTAATAAACTCGCCAAGATGTGTTATGTTCATCTTCAACTTAGCCCACAAGTTTGGTCTGTCGCCAGAAGCTCAATATAACGCTCTCGACTTGTTCAGTAAATTCCTTCCTCTTCATGTTAAAGAACTTTACCAGCACGTAGCAAACAGCTCTTTTGGAGAAGATAGCATAAACTGGGAACAAGTTGAAAAAAGATTACAACACCAAGTAGTTCTCAGAGCAGTCAGTTGTATTCAAGTTGCAAGCAAGTTGTGTTCACACTATAACATGGTTACACTCAACAAAGCATGTAAGTTGCTGTCTTCACTTGGATTTCGTTATGCTCCTTCAAGCCTTGTTCAGTCTGAAATACGTGTGCTTCGTACGCTTGGATACAGTGTCAGCAATACAACACCTATGGTATTTATCGAACCTTTACTTGAAAATATTGGCAAGAATGAGTATAAAGGGATATCAACTAACCACCTCTATGGTGTGTGTTTGAAGATAACAGAGGTCATCTACCTTGAACGTGAACTGGTGTTCCAGAAATTGAGGGAAACCTGTAAAATGCTTAAAGATAGTGAGGAAGCAATTGCTCTAGAGAACAACTTGATGTTTTTAGCAGCAGCCGTTATCAGCACATCGTCATTTTTCTTGAACCCAAGTCAGAGTGATGACATTGCAGCTCAGGTTTCATCATTCACTAATATCTTAATCGAAGATGTACTTGATTTCTCGTCTGTTGTAATAGAGGTGATCCTGACCCCTACACCAAGCACCCTTTCAGACATGGAAACTGTTGACACTGATGAAAATTGCTAGTGATCGTTCAATTACATAATCCCGATGGAACTATTTAAAAGATCATGCACACATGAACTCAAATTACTAATGATTCAATGTTATTGTATTAATATTATATCTGATTCAATACATTTTTCTCAATTATTATTAATGTGGATATGTGTGCAAACATGTAAGAAGCTTAAGTCTCACCAATGAAGAGTCTATATGAAATTGCTTTTGTAATTCATCATTATCGATTCATTGTCCTCTAGAACGGCCAGTGTACTACTTCAGATTCAGGTATATTAGCCTCGCAACTTTGGTCAACGAATTAGAGTGTTATTCCAGGCCACAAAGGTATTACAAGGGAATGACAGCAAGTCTAAGACTATAGTGCTATAGAGTCTGTGTAATTTATAGTTATGAATCATCTGGCAATCAGGGGCAGCATATAGAAAGCGGGTGAGGGGGTAGAAATTTATTAAGGCAAATTACACCATTTATATAATTAGTGGCTGAAGTATTACTCTAGATCTAATACAACATAACTTTTTTTAAACATATTCACTTGGCAAAGTGTATATCATGCAGCCTCTGAACTTATAATTCAACATCTCTATATAATGAAAACATCTCTCTATATATATCTCTATTATAATAATAGTGCTAGGGATCAGCTGTAATTTTCAAGTTAATTTTCACGGCGTTGTAACCAGTACCATTGGAAATAAATGGGCATAACCGGAAACCATTTCCTGGACCACTTTTATACTAAGTTGTCTCACATTACAGGTTGTCTAAGTACAAAACTCAACTCATGGAGTGAGGGTTCCGGGAAATAAGGTGGGGTGGGTCCTATTTTACTTGCAATATTAATGATGAAATTAATCGATTAATCAACCCACAACGTCTGGCATAGCCGATCCTTGATCCACCATTTTAGCGGATCAAGGGTTGTCTATATCTGGACGTTGAGTTAGAACCACGTAAAATATCATAGTTTAGGATGGACTTTCATTAATATTTAAGTCTATGTTTAATTCCCAATGTTCTCATGCTATGATTGTTATTGAACTATAAAAACACCATTTTGCCCATATATAATGGTATTCTTGTCTTATAGCTGTATACTCTATCTTGTAATTCCTTCAGCGCTGCTGTGAAGGTGTGTATAGGGAAGGTGGAAACGCATTTTTAAACTCCATCCATTTACCAAATTGTAAGTAGAACACATTAATGTTTGCTCCAAGTAGTGTCCGATAACTGCCTCCTCAGTATGTTGAAAACACGGCATGTTTTGTCAATGACATGCACATGAGAACATAGCCAGACCATGTTTTTACAACATTGATCACATTTTAAGCTTCAGAATGATATATATTTTGATGATATAAGTAGAAGAATAATATGCCATGAGTGGATTGATTATACAGGGTAATTCTTAGTAGTAATACCAAAAAATGGCGGAAAATCATTAGGTGTTGAAAAAAGTAGGCGTACATACAGGCTAGGAGAGTTTGCTACTTTTAGCTGAAACCTGCACGTTTTGAAGAATTATTATTATATCCACGTCACTCAGTGATGGAAATTTCAAAGATCATACTCCCCGTATAATCATAGACACTCTACGTAACCAGTAATCGACTCCGTCCTGAAATACCTGACATTAAAACATTGTCAATATAATTCAAAGCAAATGTATAATATATATCATGATCAAAAATGCAGAATGTTAGAGATAAATACTGATGGAAAATTTGTCAGCCCATAACATGGGCTTCAGCATATTATAATACATGGCATTTGTGAAGAAAATCAATGGGATTGGTGGAGCGATGCAGAGATCTTGATCTCCTGGACTGCGCGAATTGCTGATCTATATAAGTAGTGCAAAAGAGATCTTGCACCGAATCAAGAAAAACATCTTTGAAAATGATATCTTCTTCCCAGCAAGAATATCAGGTACTCGTCTCAAGAAAATCGTACATTCCCTTGCCATTCCTCCCGTAGATGAGAACACTAAAGGTGTGAAAGAAGCTCTCTCCACTTCCCGGACTTTCTCTGTCGTTATCGTGTTGCTTGTAGCGGATGGTCCATAGCTAATACCTTTTAACGATAGGATTGGGAAATCGGGTAAAAGACCCTAACGTCAAAAGAGGTCTACCTTTCTCTCATCCAAAAGTCGCTCGCTCTGATGTCTAACCGAGCCCCATCCTCACGATTGGCTGAATATAACATAATTCACTGTTACGGTTACGCGTAGGATATTGTATAAAAATATTGAGAGCTGTCAAGGAGGTGTTTGGTGCCAATCTGCCTCCATCACCTCCACCTGGTCCCCCCAAGCGCTATGGGGTCGAATTCTGCCCGGTCCACACATTCCAATAATAACAAATTCAATACTACATCCTATTGTCAAGCACGCAGGTCATCAGGTATATTATAGATATGGTCTAGGCACTGGCCGGACCGGACGGGCCATAACCGATTCAAATCGGTTCGTGCGCGTTTGTGATGTAATCGGTTGGTATGGTTCTTTCTTCCGCAGTCTAGCATAATATCTGTTAATTTACTTCTATGGCTAGAATGTCTTTAGGGAAATTGTCGCGGCCCTTCAAAACTAGTAGTACTGCAGATATTATCAGAGGGTGTTTTCTTTTCAACTCCTTCAGACTGAAACAGGTAGTGAGTCAAGGCCAACAGGTTAGTACGCTATGGTGAAACTCCCAGTTGATCAAAGGTAAACATGTTGGGGATATCGAAATACAAGTACAATACTAAAACGGGTATATAGTCATGTTGGATATCGCTCTATACGTCCCCAACGTTATCCTAATACTTTTAACCTTACTCAACTACATACAATACGTAATTCACTGTGTACTTGTATGTCTTTGTGTGCATATGCATACGTATTGAATTATTTTTGCATAGGTGATTTCTGCTCTACAATGTCTCCTCGGAAAACAGGCCACAGAAAGTGTAGTTCGTCTCACAATATTTAATCAGTTTGCTGGTGGTGTGGACACTGTATCCACTATCCGCACTATCCATCAGCTTGGTAAGAGAGGAGTTGGAGGTATTCCCCAGTACAGCGTAGAACAAGACTTACATTCAAGGTGCACCTGGTGTACATATGTATGTATGTATGTACCGTATATACTGTGACATATGTAAACTTATAACGGCTAAGCTATTACAAAACCTAGTGTTTGTAGTAGAAGTGATAATAAGCTTACCCATGGTTTGGATTTTGCACTGTGACCATGTACTGTAACTCCAAACAGCACTGTCACTACATAGTGCTGGATGATATCAACTTGAGGGTTACTCAAATAACTAGTCTCTATATCTTCCGACATAGCTGTCAGTTGTGACCTCCATATCTTATCAAACAGCTGTCAATCATGACCTCTGTTTTATTTTGTGTGTGAGAAGGATGTTGTTAGTAGTGGATAATATTGACAATGTTCGTTCTCATGCACTATATTACGTTCCCACTATAATACAGTGTCATGGACAGACTGTAGTATGCAGTAACACTGGTTGTTACTATGGCTTCTGTTATGTTAGTTGAAGCCATAGTTGTTTGTTCATGGTCGAAAACCCAATGTCCCAGTGGCTTTGTCCTCCAGATGATGGGATTGTGGGAATGTAGACATTTTGCGGTATTGTTCCAAGAGTGTCCCTCTCTTCTCAGAATCCTTAGTTTTGTGCATACACTGTCCTCTGTTCAGATCTGAGAGATTGACACCTGTGAACACTATAAATTATACATGCTGGAATTCTCATAAACTATTAAATGTATGTATGTACCTACATATGTGTCTGTACGTATAAGTATAAATTTATATGAGAATGTCAATTTTTCCCTGCTTTCAATTAAATTTTGTAAACTATCTGTTTCTTTTCTGCTTTAAATACTTTAGCGAGCCTGTTCCTTATGAGTTGGAAGCAAAGATTGAAGAAAACTTGGAGAAATTTATTGAATCTGTAGAAATTGCATGTATGTAGGTTATATAATATGAGAGTTTCATATCGAAAAGACTTTATTCACCATCAGTCCATAGAATAGACAACTAGAGCTATTCCAGTCACTTAACCACACACAACTATTCATCATTAACCCTAGTTATACTGCGGCATTGAAGTCCTTTGCTAATTTCTTTGAATTGAAACCAGTTCAATGCATTGAATGTGTAAGCGTTCATGTAATTAATTCAGCTAAACCACACTATTATATCAAGGTGATGTGAAATTGGTTTGAAACAAGTTTCAAATAAATCACTTTAGTGCTTTAATGTAACCAGTCTAATAATTAATTAATAGCACGTATTTTATTTGATGCTTGGATGTTTATCTAAAATAAGAGCAAAGTTTAGTGACCTTTGTTCATGATGGTTTCAAATCACGCTAAAAGAATCTACAATATGTACACATGTCTCAAAATGTGCATTCTTATATGTAGTTATGCTGAGACATTGAAGGGTGTCCTCTTTCTACAGCATCAGCAATAACCAATGTATCCAGACAGCCTATGTCGGCATTCAAGATAACAGCATGCTGCAATCCTAAACTTCTGGTATGTATGCATGTATGTGCATACATACATATATATGGGCATGACCCTTCCCCTGTCTGCACTGGCATGTATATAAGAATAATGGCCTCCTGTAATTGTTGGTATTTGACATTCACAGTACACAATGTATGCATAAATGTATGCGTTCAGTAGAACTACGTACATATGTTTGTATGCATGCATTTGTGTGTGTAGGTACACTGCATATTATGTATTAGTTACTACAGTGTGCATATGTATGTATGCACTGTAATTATCCCATTTGTGAATACTTACAAAAGGAATTGCTACAGATTAGACTCTGTGGTACATAACAGATCCATATATAGACAAGTGCAATACTACAGCTTTGATATATTATATTGTATTACACTTGTAAAGATCCGTTACATACCACAATACCGTATATCCGGAAATATTGGCAGTCGTAAGATTTGGTGATTTGCCCAGTGCATTATTGCCAGAATTCAAATTTGGCGGTTTGCCCAGTGCATTATTGCCAGAATTCAAATTTGGCAGTTTGCCAGAATGAGTGTTGATAACGTTAAAACACAAATGTTGACTGACGAATATTGATTTGGTGTTTATGTCCATGACCGCCAAATCACCAAATTTAAATCACCGTCAATATTTCCGGATATACGGTATCTGATCCATGACAACCCCCATTGTAAATATTCACACATTCAATAGTTACATTACATAAGTACGTATGTACTACATATTATATGTACTACATGTATTGTACAGTACGCAAACATATTATTTGTAAATATGTACTTACAGTAACTTTACCTTCAGCCTTTGATCCGTGGTTTCTTGGGTTGGAAAAAATCACATTCTGTGAACTCATTGTGTAAGTAAACCACATCTGTTGAAACCTCCTATGTGTTTGTGTGCTCTTACAGGTCACAGCAACAAATCAAATAAATTCTATCCCCGAGTGGTTCGATCCAAAGTCTTGGAGTGGGCCGTCAAAGCCAAATCTCACCTTCTCAACACAAGACAGAGAAGAGTGGGAAACTTTAATACAGAGGATACAAAGAATCGGACAAGTACGTACATGTGTGCATGGTCACTGTATACATTGTACATACGCATATGTACGTATGTACATACTGTATAAACATATTATACATACTGTATGTACATCACATACATATGTATGTTCATTTACATTACATTAAGATTAACAATTCAAATTCAGATTCCATCTAAATTGAGTATTTGTATGTTAGTCTGAAGAGAGAAGATTTTGACATTACCCACTCTCTAATAGGGATTGGCACAGTTTGAATGTGATAGTGTGTCCTGTGCATACACATACATGTACATAATTATGCAGTGTTTACACAATGTGCTTCCAACTCAGTAGTGTATTTTATCCTCCATGACATGATAACACAGTGGTACCTGTCATGAACAAACATGGTGTTGAGCAACCACCCATATGTTTAAGAAAAGCCAAACACTCTGAACTATACGCATGTAGGTGAATCGTTAATGTTTGGTCCTAATTGATAAACTTCAATTGTGTTCTTCTTAAATATGAGACTACACTGAGTATTCAACAGCTTTGCAAGATAAAAAAATGGTGAAATTACATCCTTGCATTCTTAGTAGAGGTAGATCCAGAGATTTGATATACCCTTCAAGGTGCTCAGTGAACACAATGAACTGTATATACAGTACACATGTACCCATGGTACATACATGTACATATGTACAAGTGTGCACATAAATTTGCATATGATACAGGCATACATAACATCTTGAATACTTTTACATGTATGTACTAATGTATCTGTGTGTGTATCTACTATACAGCTGTACATACATAATATATGTTAATATGTACGTTTGCCTGCATGTACAATGTATAAAAGCAGTCTGTCTTTGTCTTAGATTGCCCATGACTTGAACACTGTTCTGTTGGTCGACGCAGAGCAGACATACTTTCAACCAGCCATACGCCATCTGGTTATTCATCATCTCATGCCCAAGTTCAACACCCATACACCCATCATCTACAACACAGTCCAGTGTTACCTAAAGGTTAGTATGCTCTGTATATACGTACATACAGTACATGCACCTGCGTGTATAATATTATGTAATTCGGATTGGATATGAATCACATGGATATGTACACAGTGCATGTTGCTGCCTACTGTAGAGTGCAGTTAAGACAATGGAACAGGAACTACAGACAGCGGAGGTGATGGGATACAAGTATGGAGCCAAAATAGTGCGTGGAGCTTACATTGACCTGGAACGTCCCTTGGCTAGAACTAAGGGATATGAAGGTGACAGTAGGCATTAAATGCCCTTTGTGAATACATAGACAATCTGTACCATGCAACCTAGTATAGAATATGCGTATATGGTGAATGCAATACAATATAAGATACATGAACACATGCTGTACATACATACGTATGTAGGTGTAATGTTTGTATGACAATGTGGTGTCCATTTCAATCTGTATATGTACAGCATATGGATGTCGATGGACAACTATGAAACCTATGTCATTGCTGTTCCAAACATTGTCAGATTATATACATTTTGTACTGAAGTCACATCCAGTATCTACGTATGTACATGTGTACTAGATGTACATTAATGGTGTTTAAACTATATGATTAACTCTTCATTGTTAGATCCTGTACATCCAACTAAAAAGGACACTGACAACAGCTATAATTCAGTTATGGAGAGTGCTTTCAGGGCAGTTCAGAAGGGACGTGCTTGTATAAAAATCGCTACTCACAATCCAAATTCTGTGAAAAAAGCTTTAAAACTGTACGTACGAGTTGTTTGGTGATCAGTACATATGCACATTGGATGTATTAATGATGATATTGCCTCCAGCTGTTACATATGCTTCTCTTTGATGTCCACACACAGTATGGAAGAGTTAGGGATACCATCAGACACAGGAGATGTGTCCTTTGGACAGCTCTATGGGATGGGAAACCATATCACTTTTCCTCTAGGCGAGGCTGGTTGCCATGCCCACAAGATCGTCCCCTATGGTCCAGTTATGGAGGTTGTCCCCTATCTCCTCAGGCGTGCTAGCGAGAACAGCAGTGGAATGGTCAATGCTGATCAAGAGAGAAGACTACTTAACAAAGAATTACTTCAACGACTCTGCTTAAAGTCATGAAAATTGGACGTAACATAATATGTTTCACACATGTTGCATATACATACAAACATACATGTATTGTTTGCATGCAAGTGCTTTTGTATGTATGCACTATACACTATACATGTACACATATGATATTTATGTATAATGGTATTGTATAATTAATGATCTATTATAATATTATGTTGAATTTATTACTATACATTTCATTCAAAATTATTGTGCAGTAATCAATTTCAAATTTGGAACAATTGTCAGTAAAAAAAGGTAACTTGATCAATGAAAATTAATATCTATTTTTTAGATGTTTGGTCTGTCAGGCAAACTAGTACAGCAAATGCTACTGTTACTACTAGCACTAGTAGTGACGCAATGTACAGACGCTGAGCAGACACAATTCTCTGTTCCTACAAAAGAAAGTAAAAACAAGAAATGACACATGTACCATATACATAATATGCATGTACATATAATTATACTGTATATAATTAAATTATATTGGATATACGAATTTAGGAAATCCAAAGGATTTGAAAGTAGTACTATTATGTGTACTTCAGAACTTCGTTTCAATATGGTGAATTTATGTTTATGCATGACATATTATGTGCAGGTGCTCATGCAGGTGTGTGTGTGTGTGTGTGTGTGTGTGTGTGTGTGCGTGTGTGTGTGCGTGTGTGGTGTGTGTGTGTGTGTGTGTGTGTGCCGGTGTGTCCACACAAACACATACACAATAAAACCAACTAACTGCAGTCAGGAAGAAGTACACCAGTCCTCTGTGTCTGAATTGCTCATTGTCTGGAGTTATCACTTGATCACTGCGACAAAGTTGAGTGTTAGTGCTCAGACTGACATTTACATTACTACCTGGTAACACTGGACTGCGGTCAAGCGGACATGGCAGAGTACTTGATGCATGAGACATCTCACTACAATTAGAACATAGAGTATAGACGTTAAATACAAGATGGGTATTTGCATGAGTGGATTTCTGTGTGTGTGTGTGTGTGTGTGTGTGTGTGTGTGTGCGTGCGTGCGTGCGTGTGTTGTGTGTGTGTGTGTGTGTGTGTGTGTGTGTGCATGTGTGCGTGTGTTGTGTGTGTGTGTGTGTGTGTGTGTGTGTGTGTGTGTGTGTATGTGTGTGTGCGTGTGTGTGCGTGTGTGTGTGTGTGCGTGTGTGTGTATTTGTGTGAGTGGATTTCTCTCTCTGTTTGTGTACATGTGTGTATGTGTGTATACATACCTCTTGTTCCTGTCTTCATCAAATTCTCTCATTGTTAATGATAGACTAGCATCCTCTGTGCAATATGTGACGTAGCCATACATCTTATGCTTACCAGAGTAATCAGGTTCACTGTCATCTATCAAACAGAGAAAAAACACAATAAATGCATCCTCCAATGTATTTGGCCCTCCAGTACAAGCTATGGCATGATGCATATGCAGGGTTTTTTGGTTCTCCACAGTAACCACACCCACATCCCTTCCTCCCAGATCCAGACAAGCATGAGTGCAAATAAAAGGCAATAAACAAGTAGCAAAGGCTGGCATTACGACCTGACCATACCCAAGTATACAATACAGGCATCAATATCATCGCATGTATCGCTAGTACACGTATCAACATCATTGCATCACATGTAATGGCAGGATCAATATGCTGTACAGGCCTACTGGGGGCAATTTCTGGGGGAGAACACTTCATGATTTCATTCAAGAACAACCATTTTGAAATTAAAATTTATGATTTTTGTATCAACACATTGTAGCTGCAGCACTAAGCAAGTTGCACCGTATATACGTAGTTACGTACATTGTATGTACTGTATGTAAATAACTGCAACTGGAAAAATGTGCCAACAACTATACACAAACTACTCTTACTGCACACAAACTACACTTACTGCTCACTGATAACTTCAGATCAATGTACAAGGTGTTTCCAACTAGGATATGATATTTATCTAATACAATAAGAGACAGAATACATGCTCAATCCATACATACAGGTACAGGCAAACAAATATGGAATACACTTGTGCATACATACACAGATATAATCACACACACACACACACACACACACACACACACACACACACACACACACACACACACAGACACACACACACACACACACACACACACACACACACACACACACACACACACACACACACACACACATATATATACCCGCTCTCACAGATACATACAGTACACACCAAGAGATGCACACCAAGTATTCACCAACACATACGTACATTCATACACACGAATATATCACATACTTCTTGATTTTAGATAGCTCCCTGATAACTGAACGGTCAGTGTTCTTTGATTGTACTCTTGTACCACTTGATGTGGTACAAGGAATGGCAGCAGTACACATGCCCCAGGACCACAGGGCTTACCCACTGCCTGTTGAGCGGATGATGCCGGACATAACTTCACACTAGGAAGAGACCCTAGGGGTGCATTCCATTTCTAAATGACAACAGTATGTATATACACTAAACATATACATGCTGTATGTACATATCAGTATTCAAACATGTGATGCATACCTAACTGTTACTAGTAATATAGAAACACGAATGGGACATTGATTATGGAACACCATTGGGAGACTATTGAAACACTACTGGGGCACTATTGGAATACTATAGGTATGCCATTAGATCACATACACAATTAAAAGTCACACGTACTATCATTGTATCCAAATCGGGAATGTCCGTGTTGTTCTGAACGTATATTCCCAGCGGAAACAGGGAAATACACACTAACACTAATGATAATAGAAATAAACAACAAGGTGGCTGTGACAGCAGCGAATGAAAACACCCTAAAATTCTTGCGAGTCCTTTGAAGTTTGACTTTAATCTAGGACCTGTGTTGTCACTGGAGTCAACTTTAGGCGCCATATTTGTACTAACGGGAACGCGTATCTCGCGTACGGTAACACTTAGTCTAGCCAGCTAGATTGTCCTCATTAGCGCCTACAGGGCGTATATACAGAGAATTAACGCCTGTGGTCAACCATACCCCGTAGATTATGCATATTCTTTAACACCGCATCCAGCAATATCATAGCGGATTATGCGTATATATGTGATTTAATGTAGCTGCGGATCAGCTCATACCTCGTTTTACAACCACTGACCAACTTCATTGGTTCAAACCTTATTCACATTGCAGATTTAACTGCCTTGAATCGTTTTATAAGTAGAGGT
>OZ026548.1:4041396-4058896 GCA_964020155.1 Chondrilla cf. caribensis
TATATACGTACTTGTACATGTTCACGAAGTCCACAAATCCTACAGACTCACAGTATATACATACGTACATACACAATGTCCACAAATACCAGTTACATTTAGTACATACGTATATGCATGTGTATGTACATATGTATGTATTTACAGTCCACAAACACTTGCTCCATGCATACATAAGGCCCATAAGTACTAGGTGGATAAAGTACAGGTATGCATGAGGTCCTTGATACTATGTAGGTACATACATAAGGCCCACAAATACGTACTAGGTACATAGAGTATATACAGGTATACATGTGGTCCATAAATATACCTCACCACTTACCCGCAAGTACACTGATCGGCACAATTCCAGAAATCTACATTATACGCATACACTGGTACCAGTAATACCAGAGGGAGTATCCATGCCGACACATGAGCCAGAAACAATACAGCAAAGTACATGTGCCAAGTACAGAACTGGAAATGAGGATGTAGACAAAACACCAACATTTGATATTATGTATGTGAGGGTATAATGGCATGCACAGCAGTGGGTGATGGTGCATTGAAGTATTGGCAGAATGATGAAGTAGACAAATTAACAATCAATAATGATACACACGTGTACACACACACACACACACACACACACACACACACACACACACACACACACACACACACACACACACACACATCAGATACATGTGTATGACATACACACACATGAAAATCCACCAGAACGAACACTGTACACACTACATGTAGATACGTACATGTGCATGTACTGTATATGAGATACTCAAGAATGCCAAAATATGTACATATACAGTACGCTCACCTTAGATTCTCCAGCTCTAACTTTCACTTTTAGGCACAATGTCAATGCATATACCACACTCAGGTTGATGGATGTCAACATGGCTATCTGTATGAAATGGATACAGTCCACACATGGTACACAGTCCACACATAGTACACAGTCCACACATTGCACACAGTCCACACATAGTACACAGTCCACACATAGTACACAGTACACACATGGTACACAGTCCACACATAGTACACAGTCCACACATGGTACACAGTCCACACATTGCACACAGTCCACACATTGCACACAGTCCACACACACAATAAGAGTGCATCTCTAAATTCTCTTGAGGAACAAGTGATTCACAACCCAAAATAGGTACATAGGTATGTAGGTACACATAATAGTCTTTCCTACGCAGTCATGAACTAACTGAAGTGAACAGAGATGTTGCAATGCAGAGTTTCAGCATTGAAGAATCTTGCACACCATGAGGATGGTACCAGTAAGCAGAGCCGACAATGAGCCAAATTGAGAAGAACAAGTCACTCCAAGCCAGAGAGAATATGGGGAGCATCTGAGGAAAGAATGGAAGAAAAGTGACTATATATAATATCAAGATACATTCCTAAAAACCATATACATACATTTGCACATACGTACTTACATAATATAACAATTCACGCAGTGTGTACGTACATGCCAATACAGAACAGTGTAGATTTCGTCTCGTATATGAGCGTCAGTGCTCTATATTTTAGGATCATTCAGGATCACTCATTATGCTTATTTAAACTGGAAGTAAAGAATGTTAGGGATTAGACAGTCTTGTCCATTTCCACTATCAAGGAGGGCAGCAGGCCGTAAAAGCGGACAAATTTCAGTCTTACTACGTACGTATATGCTGCAGACAATTTGCTGGCAAGATTATCGCTAATCATTGTATACTTCCTCGAAAGAGTTGAATTGGGAGACGATTTCATGAGTACAAAGTAAGTGTCAATACAAATGAAAATACCGTTAATTGCAATGGAAAACACCATCAAATTGATTGGAACGTCCGTCAAATCAAATAAAATGAGCATTAAACCAATCGAAAAAATTTGCATTGTGATCACTGCACAGGTCTGTCATACAAACAAGTAAACTACAGATATACACAGCTACAGATCAGCACCTACCTCCCAGCTCTTAATCTTCTTGTGATACAATATGGAGACTATAATGGAGAGGGAACCAATCGTACTGCAGGGATAAGAGGTTGGACAGATGAGTGGATCATACTGCAATTCAAAACAACAACGTGATATTACAATAGATAAATAGCATCAACTTGATTATTCTTTCAATCTCAATTTCATTCTCACGCCTACTGTACAGCCAGAGAGCTGCAACATGCCCTTGTGAATGTATGCACAATACATATGCATATGCATCCATACATACTGTAAGTATGCGTATGCATCCAGACTCCACCTCATCTCAGAGGAGAGGGTTACATACCACATGCATGCTTGTAGGAATGACATGGGAAAACAAGGCACAAAGCAAGGGTGGGTTGGATTGTGTACTGTAGTTACATGAGAAAATTCATTTGGGAATTCAATATTCATGTATGTATGTACTACATTCGTGTCCCAACTTACTGCCTCCCACCTCAGGAGCGACAGTTTGAGTTACATATCACATCCACACTTGTAGGTAGGAAGGATGAGGGTAAATGAGGCATAAAGTGAGAGTGGGTTAGAGGGTAAATGTGAGATCATTGCAATGGATCCACTTGGATCGAACTAGTTTAACACAATTATGGAAGTTTAATTGGAATCCAACCTGTTGAGGAGAAAGGAGAAAAGGGAAAAACTGACAACTCTGGGACTCTAACCCAGGATGTCTGACTGTAGCTGCCATAACCACTGAGCCACAAAGCCACCACAGTAACCAGCCTTCCCAATTCTCCTTTCATACTGCACCCATTATTACCAATTAGACTAGATGTGGAAATGAAGATAACTAACAGAGTTAGTAATAGCTAAATACAAATTTCTGGTTGAGGCAAAGTGTACAACAATCCCAGCAACCACTTCTGAACAATGACCTCCAACAACTGAATAATAAAATTTATCTCAATGCCAGAAGAGCTTTGGATTATTCATATTACACACAACACATTTTGCTGAAGAACAAACACTGTGGTAGTTGAAGACAGATGTACACTCACAATTACGTCCAAATTTTACTTATAACTCCAATTTCAGGAGAGACATTCATAATCAACACACACTTGTAAAGGTGTTAAAGATGAGAGACAACACAGGATGAAGTGGAGAATGAATCTCAAATGATGTACGTGGTAGTTACAGGCGATCTACAAATTGTCACTCATAAGCATGAGGCATCATACATAAGAACAGATCAATGATAATCATAATTTCTCACCTTAGCAAGGCCCCAACCATGCGAAACCCCACAATTGCATCGTACCAGCTGTACTGCAGTCAAGTGAGACATAACAACACTGTTTACACATCAGAATAACCAAAATTTGTTAATGGAAATTGAATATAATATGCGTATGATTTGACCATATATATACACAAATGCAAGGGTCACCAGGTTGTGGACCCCAAGCAAATAGGGGTTGAGGTAGTCTACAATATCACATGCACCTAATAGGATATAGCCTCCAATCCAATGCACATCCAAACAAACTAAAGGAGAACGGAGCAATTTGGGACACTGGGGTAATTGGGGCGTCTAACCATGGACAATCTATACTACGGTTATGTAGTATAGAGTGTCTATGGTCTAACCCTTGTAGGGAGTTCCGGCTCATTGACATTAATTTCGAATAAATAGCTGAGCTTATCGGCCGGATGTTCCAAAATATCTTATTTCAACCTACAGGGTATACATGGCTTGGTATCATTATTTCGGTTCCTACGTTTGTAGGTTACTTGAATGTACAATGTACGGTACTGCAATGATATACGGTCTCTAGTGTCTACGCGTACACTATACTTGATTAGATTCTGTACACAGACTGTCACTGTTAAGTACACTTACATCTAATATGGAAATTGTACAATGATTTGCAGGCAGTTTCGGAAATTCTTCACACAAATTTGCACAGATTCGATATTCCATTGTCTTTTCCACCTGACTTGTGCCGAAGACACGAGATCACGAAAAATTCCCTACGTCACCAAGTCCGGCATTTAAAATCACGTGGTTCGGTACGAGCAGAATTGCGCAATTCAGTTAAAATGAATGCCCCGAGTTCTTTCGAGTCATTTCTCTTGTTGGAAGGAGAAAAGAAGTATGCTGTCGTTTTTTATTGGTCTCACCATATCTATGCACATTCTACATGTAATAAGGAACTTTTTTCCCGTTGGCTAGAATTACAATTCAAAAGGATACCAAAGTACCGAATGCTGCAATCTTTACAGTCAACAAAGAAGACCATACTTTAGGGAACCTCCTCATGCAGTAAGTTGGATATAAATATCGACATGGATAGAACCATCGTCATTGTAGTAATCCTTATGTACTTGTATGTACACTCACTGACACACACACACACACACACACACACACACACACACACACACACACACACACACACACACAGTCATTTATATTTATGTCTCTGTTCATTGCTTTCCAGACAACTCCTGAGAGACCCCCAAGTGTTATTTGCTGGCTATAAGGTTCCCCATCCATTAGAACACAAGTTTGTCCTGCGTGTCCAAACCACAAGCGACTATAGCCCACAAGAAGCTCTGACTAATGCAATACAGGATCTTTTGACAGAGATACAATCGTTGGAAAGTAGATTCAGGGTGAGCTGTCATACGTAGCTTGTGTACACACATGAGGCCTATGTACATACTTTGATATTGAGACCTTCCGTCTTTGGTGGATGTATTGTATGCCTGCCTGTCCATGTACTGTGGGACCTTTCTGTGCCTACACATTCTAGCCAGTATGACCATCATGTATAGAGACAGTAGAGATAGTTCTTTCCTTGTTAGCACACTTATATCTTCAGTAGTACCATTGCCTGTGTTCATAAAGCAAACAACGTGGGTTGCTTCTCCAATTTGCAAAATGTTCACGGTCAGACCCCTTATAACACCACCTTCTGTTCCTCACTCAAACTGTCGTTATAACCAAATTGGTGTTGCAGCCAATGCAATCATGCTGTGGATATCGATACATCTGTGCTCTGTTGTTATCAAGAGACTGTCCTTGTAACAAGTAATTCGAGGCTGCCCCTAAAACGTGCCACTGTAAAGATTTGGCTGTAGTGCATTGGGATCAGCATGATCCTAAATATGTAGGCCACTATAGTTCAGTGTAGGATAAAGTTTGGGTCAATTGTGAGTAAATTTACTGTAACAGTATTGTGCGCGTGGAGAGCAATTATCCATACCAGTCCTAAAAACACGAAAATACGTTAGAAACTCGTCGAGACGAACTACAGGGGACCCACAAAATCAGTTCTTGTTATCAAATGTCCTTGTCAGGATTTGTTTACCACATGTTCACTGCTACGCCCAACCAAATAATGCTCAAGAATTGGCATGTATTAAGCAGCAATCTGTCTGTTTTGTCCCGTAATCTTTGCAAATTTGTAACCCCCCCACTTATCTGCACTTTTACGATAAGGATGTTTATCTCAACAAGTTTCCACTGTATATCTACTGCAATCTGACATGAATGCATTTGTTTTCTGGTTATCCCTTTATAGGATGCTATTAAAGAGAAGGAAGAAATAGCATGAAATCACTGCATGGATTTGTTTTTAACCGTTAAACGACATTCAGTTCAGTTTATTATACATGTAGTCATACATGTCTCGTATGACTTATCCCTGCCTGTTACGTATGCGGTGTTCCGTATATTATCGTAAGATGGCCGTCAACTCTTACGCTGCCAGTTGAATAAGCGGTATTGTAGTATTGGAGGGTCGGTACAGTGAGAGAATCTAGAATTCGGCAGTCTTCGGTGATGCAGCGATCGTCCGGACTGAGACCGCCTGGATCTAAGTTAGCAAGGCCTCCGGGCAGCGGCCTGCCTCAGCCTTCCGGGCTTTCTAGACCAAGTAAGCGAATCGAAGGACAATAGATTACACACACCGGTACACTCAACCAGTGTGCGTTCATTTACTATGTGTTCTGAAGTACACATCCCTCTAATGAAATTTGGTGTGTGTCGATCGGTAGGCTTGATAAATAGTGGAAATAGGCCATGGGACTGATATGTGAGACTTCGTTCTGAGGTCGTTGAACCATCGTGGACAATCGGTGACCTCTAGATCTGTCGATTAGGAAACTCTGTGTATTCCGAAACCGATTGTTCGCGACTGTCGAGTGTGTATCCCCTTCACCAGCTATGGGGGAGTGGGGCAGCTTAGAGCGGATGGAAGGCAAGGAAATTGATGTCCTTGTGCGCTTATATCACTGAGCTATTGATAAGAGTCTCTCTCAATGTTATCTCCAAATATAGCTTGTTCAATAGTTGAAGACACTTGTCCATAGCTCAATATCATCCTAGTTTGTCTAAAGACACCCATTCCAACCGACCCCGCTCTATCATGTATTATCAGCAATAGGTACACTAGTGTCCTGTATGTGAACACTTGTGAAGTGTCCACTCCTTTACTGAATGTTATCTGTGGTGTTACTCACGTCGGATTGAGCTTGCATTAGACCTCATTCGTGTTGGGATCCTGGTCCTAGTAGACAGCTGGACACCTTCATGCAACTGATTGTGTTATGTCTCATGCTAAGTGGACCATTATTGACCAACCCTTGTACAGGAGCAAGTTTGTTGGTTCAAACAATGTGTACTTTATTGGATGTTCTGCCAAACTTGTGTACGTATGTGACAGTCTTACATGAGGGCTGGGGAGAGCAGGTGAATGCCGAGGGTGGGCTATAGACATTTCTGATGATGGCTAGTTCAGGATCAGTGATCTTATCTATACTGGGGCAACCACTAGCCCATAGGGGTACTAATAAGATGCCCAGTACTAGTAATAACTATAGTAGTCCAAGGATTCTGAAGTATATGTTCAATAGTTGAAGATACTTGTCCGAAGCTCAATATCATCCCTAGTTTGTCTAAAGACGCCCATTCCAACCGACCCCGCTCTATCCTGTATTATCAACAGTAGGTACACTGCTAGTGTCCTGTATGTGAACACTGGTGAAGTGTCCAGTCCTTTACCAAATGTTACGTGTGTCCATTGGGTTGAAATGAAGCACAATGCCCTCCAGCCTCATGAATGAAGCACTGCCAGCATATTGCAGATACTAGACCTGCCTACGTACATACATGCATGGTGTGATGCTCACAGAAACCTTTCACAGTGTAATGTTCTCAGAAGCCAGGTATGTACATTGTTGGTAATGTCATTGGTGGACAGTTTGTAAGGTTGCAGTACTTCCGTACATGTGTATATGTCAGTGTACCAGTCCATTGTTGGAATAATTGTAGCATGATTTCATCGTACGAGGTATTTAATGGAGCCTGGTGTCTCCAGTCCACCATATTATGCATATCTTCTCACTTGCAAATGATATGATTGAAGTGATAATGTACTGTACGTACATACGTATGTACGTATGTATGTACGTATGTTCTACATGTGTCGCTGTATTCTAGATGGTCTTCTCTCCTCAGTACCAATGAGCGTAATTCATGTGTCTGGTCATAACACGGGTTGAAAGAACATGTACGTATGTATGTAGCAACAAAATTGCATTTTCTGATGATATTACAGAAAGAGTTATTTTCTTGGAGGATCAGTTACATAGATTTAATACGAAGAAAGGCATTAAACCTAGTACGTGTGCATGTACATGCTAATTTTATAATAGTATACATCTCAGAATGTTCACTGCAGATGGAATATGCATAGTTGTATCGTGGTTGAGGGGTAGATCAAAGGAAAAACTGCATACATAAGCCATGTAGCACAGGTCAGTGATACAGCACAGGTCACCAGATAGGTTTCATTGTTAGGATTAATTGCGTGAGAACAAGGCAGGAAATTAGTAAACACATTTCTACTGTATATGATATGTTACATTGAGCTATGTGCATATTTGCAGTATAAATTGTCTATCATTCACCTCATTAGGATATAACTATTACATACAGTATGTGTAGATGGAGGTTTAAAGGAATGTTGTTCTGTGGAACTCTGTATTAGCACTGAAACAGGTAATAGTCTCACATCCATACATTTTCCCCATGTTTTTATGTGTTCGGCATATACAGGTGTTTGAGATGATCGTTGAACTCAACAAGAATGTAGGCTGGTTACAAGACCTTATGTGCAAAATGTATGTCAAAATATGTGCGTACGTACCTACTAGTAGCGGTCATTTACAGTTGAACCTCTTCAACACAAAACTCTATGGACAACTCAAAATTTCATGTTAACAGTATTTTGTGTAAACAGTACTCACATGATGTGTATGTACATTAGCAGTGAATGTAGGGACTTGACAAAGGTTTCATGATAAGAGATACTTTGTGTCAAGGAGTTCATGTCAATGAGGATCAACCGTACTGCATGAAGTCATGTTCACATCGTGTTTAGTGCCAATGTAACGTGCTACATAGGATATTATTCCCACACACCACTATATGCTGTGTACACATGGATGCCTACGTACATATGTATTGTACGCATGTAAATGTCTGTGATTGACATACTCCATGCACAACTGTACATGAATGTGCATACATACGTACATGCTGGATATGAATGTATATGGCATATAGATGTACATTTATGTTAATACACATGTCTTTGTATCACCTTATTTGGTATTACTGTATGCCACTTCCTGACATGACACATTCTACAAGTCATGCATAGTTGACCACTACCAAGTGTATGCACACTTCACACACTACACACAGACATAATACAATAGCTGAACATCCATCCACTTCACCCCAATCCTGTTAAAATGTATAATAGAGTTGCCATCTATGGTACATAGTGCAGAATATATATGTACCGTATACGTATGGTGTGAATTGAACTATAGCTGTATGTACATATTTGCAGCACCTGACCTGTCATAATGCAGCCCCCATGACAACTCCTTTTATCTTTGTGATAAGTTACTGTATGCCATATATGGTTGTTCAGATATGCTGATACAGAATTTACATGTGTACATGTACATATGTGTGATATGTTGGTATTCGAAGTTTTTATAGCATTGGAATGTTATCAATAACAGCACAGTAGTGTCCCCATCTTGTCTATGGTATCTGTTGAGCAGCACACACATACCTCTGTGTAAATATTGATTATTGATCATCAGTTGGTGTGTGCTGACATCATGCACCTTAGTGGTTGAGCACAGGCACACTTCAGTGTACTGCACTTCGGCCTATAGGAGCTGACGTCACTGATTGACTTATGGATATTTAACCTTCAACCATTTCTAGGTTCCACAACGGAGAGGAAAACACCAGCCAAAGTAGTACGGCCAGGAAGCACCCCTGGGGGTCTACCAGGGACAAACGGCATGCAACCAGCGTCTTCCAACCAGAGCTTAACAAGTGTGGGGAGGGGTAAGCCTGCTACTAACAGGCCGGAGGGGCGTGTCTCTACCACAGTTACTCCACCCACATCTACTAAAACAAGGGTTGTAACTGGATTTTCTGTTGGTGATCGTGTACTGGTGAGTGGAAACAAGCGAGGAGTGATAGCCTTCCTTGGTCCAACAAGGTTTGCCAAAGGTGAATGGGCTGGTGTAGTTCTTGATGAAGCAGTCGGGAAGAATGACGGTAGTGTTCAGGGAGTGAAGTACTTTGAATGCCCTCCCAACAAAGGGATATTTGCGAGACCTGAGAAACTAGAGCCCATATTGAATCAACCAGCCGAGCCAGTTAGATCAAAACAACAACAGCAACATCCACAACAACAACTTAGACAACAGCAAGAAAAGCAACCACTTGCAAACAAAGGCATGTCTTTGGCTGTTAAAAGACAGCAGTTTCAGATTGGTGACCATGTGGTAGTGGGGGGAGCGAAGCAAGGGATACTCCGATATCTTGGACCCACTGAGTTTGCTAATGGGGTGTGGGCAGGTGTGGAGCTGCATGAGCCAGTGGGGAAGAACGATGGCTCTGTTGCAGGAAAGAGGTGAGTAGCTACGTATGTAGGGATGCTGTGTGTATGTGTACATACAGGTTTACTACACCTGAGGTGTATATACGTAAATGTAGTGTAATGCAGTGAGTAAGTTATATCATGTACGTACATGGTGTGTCTGTGTGTGTGTGTATGTGTGTGTGTGTGTGTGTGTGTGTGTGTGTGTGTGTGTGTGTGTATCTGCATGTATGTGTGCATGCATGTGTAGATACTATAATAATGTGCATGCATATATGGTAATGTACGTACGTACATATATTATTCACCACACACACACTATTCATGCATATTGTTCATTACATTTGTAAGTGATTCTCTTCATACATATCTATTAGCACTCATGACACCATTCATCAGTGCACATTCACCTCGGGAACCACTGCCTGTGTACACATGCTGTTTATCCATGCGTAGCCAAACCTTCACAAATCAGCCAGACCTCTGTTGGAGGACCGAGGTAGCACTATCGCACGTTCTAACCTTGCCTAGTGTAAGCCTGAAGGCAACTCTCCAGTGCCCTACCTCTGAGAGGTTTGGCCACTCAGCCCCTTTCTGAGAGTCCTTCAGGTGGTGCATGTACACATACCTACATGTATAGTATACCTACCTACCTACTATGTACGTAGGTACCTGTATGACTATTGGTGTTTGCAAGTTGGTTGATAATTGCCAAAACATATACTTGATAATAAATGACTTTTTATACATATACTGTACATATGGTATCAGAAATGTCCATGATTGTACACATGTACAGTCAGTACATATATAGCCAGTAGTAATATCTACACTTTTTAACACTTGTGAGACCTGTGGTTTCCTAATTGTATTGTATGTGCAAGTCTGTCAGTGTGTGTGTGTGTGTGTGTGTGTGTGTGTGTGTGTGTGTGTGTGTGTGTGTGTGTGTGTGTGTGTGGTGTGTGTGTGTGTGTGTGTGTGTGTGTGTGTGTGTGTGTGTGTGTGTGTGTGTGTGTGTGTGTGCATGCTCATACCAATACAATGGTAAGTCTTGTTGCTCTCATATTCATCATTTCAGGTATTTCCAGTGTCCTCCTCAGTTTGGGCTGTTTGCCCCTCTTCCCAAAGTCGAAAAGCTCCCAGAGTCTCCCAGACAACACAGAATTGACTCAAAGTTGGGGTCCCTACCTCGGTCACAGACTACTGAAGAAACAATGTCGGTCACTTCGGCTGGGTCAGCAGCAAGAAGAGCAGGATTGTTGCCCAGTGAATCCTCTCCACCTGTGTCCATTGTGTCTTCCGAGTCAGTTCCCTTCTCTCCCTCAAGTGCACAAGTACAGCAGGTTTGTGCATTAGTGGTAACTGTAACCACATGGGGATATGGGACAATTGTATGCATGTGTGTGTGTGTGTGTGTGTGTGTGTGTGTGTGTGTGTGTGTGTGTGTGTGTGTGTGTACATGTACATGTTCATAAACACACTGTTTAATATGTACGTACTGTATATTCATACGTATACCTCTCCATTGTGCTACATACATTAATTTTAATGTGTATGAATTCTAATAAATCAACTCTGGCTTAGTAGCTGTTCATTACATTGAAAGGTAGACACTCAGTGAACTACCTGACTAGTCCCTACTCCTTATCTTGCTAAAGTGGCTCTCACCACATGTGTACACAAGTACACACCTTGTCTAAGTGATGTGGCCTTATCTTGATTCCTTACATCTACCCTGGATCACCCACCACGCTTCAGTTTGCTATGCTTTGACATATGGCACTAAAATATTTCAATGTATGGTACGTACGTACGTATATGCATATTTACATGTACAAGAGATTCAAATCAACTTACAGTAGCTAAGATTGACCTTTGCTGTCACTCACTCAGTGCTTTTTGCTGCATACGTATGTTTGTATATGCATATGCATCCTGTCTTGGTAATGACACTACATCTTCGTATCCTCACACGCACACTGGCTTGCCTGTATGCCTGCTATGTGCATTACTGTCTGTGCATGGACACCCTATGGTATGTGTTCCTGCACGATGTTTTGTGGAATTTCAGAAGTGTCTGAGTGACCTAAGGCTATAGCTATTGAGGTGACACCTCCTACAAGCTACTATGGCACATTGTTGTCATTGTTGGTGATGTCAGATTAAGGGCAATTTTGACACTATACTGTATGTACTCATCTACAGTACATTACACATACACTGGTGTGATACGTACTGTACATATTGATAGGAAATATAGATTTCCTTAGACACAAACTAATCTTACTACACCTGTAAATTTATTATTAGCTGTTCACTACATTGGAAGGTAGGCACTTGGTGAACTATCTTACTAGCCCCTTCTTATCTCGCTAAAGTGGCTCTCACTTTGTACTTGAGTATACTAATTGAAGTGGCTTCTAATGTATGCGAAACCACTGTTGGTTGCTTAATGTGACAAGCTCCATTTTCTGTTGTGATTTGTGTCTTTATGTTGTGTACTCTGTTACAATGTTGTGTTGTCAAGTGTACTCGGTTGTGATGTTGTGTTGTTTGATGTACTCTTTTTGATGTTGTGTTGTTTGATGTTTTCTGGTCCAATGTGTGTTGTTTGATGTACTCTTTTTGATGTTGTGTAGTTTGGTGTGTTCTGGTCCAATGTGTGTTGTTTGGTGTACGCTCCTGTATTGTATTACCATGTCATTTATTGTGTTCTGTTGTAATATGTGCTGTATGTATTGTTTGGTGTGCCCCATTGTGATATATGTTCTCAACTTTTCTGTACTGTGAATTCTAGGAAGTTGACACGTGTGTTGAGTTAGTCTGATTTCACTGGTTTGTTTCATAGGTATTGCTTGATGCAGAGCAAAAGATAAAATCTCTTCAAAAGCAATTAGAAGATGGTGAAAAAGAGAAAGCAGATCTTAGAACAGAAATTAATGTCCTTAGAAGGTACACGTACATGTATACACTTGTATCACAATCCTCTTGTACGCACATGCACAAACACACACACACGCACACATACACACATACTGCGTGCATGAGCACGTGTGTGTTCTGTGTGTGTGTGTGTGTGTGTTTGTGTGTGTGTGTGTTTGTGTGTGTGTGTGTGTGTGTGTGTGTGTGTGTGTGTGTGTGTGTGTGTGTGTGTGTGTGTGTTGTGTGTGTGTGTGTGTGTGTGTGTGTGTGTGTGTGTGTGTGTGTGTGTGTGTGTGTACATACACATACATTTATGTACATATGTGAGCATGCGTGTCAATGTTGTAGGAGAATCGAAGACCTCCAGTTTCAATTAGTCGAGGGAACAGTGACAGGCTCTGTAGCAGAAGAGTCAGCATCAGCAGATAAAGTCAGACTCAGTGATTTGGAGGAGAGCAACAAGAGACTAAAGCAAACCATACAAGAACTTAAGGTGTGTACTGCACGTAGTGTAGTGGGTACGCTGGTCTTCGTGTGTGCCCGCTGTACATGCCATCACTGTCTGCTAGTGGGCTGTGATGTAGGTAACCCTTTCCTACTGAGAAGTGCCCCACTTCTGCCGTGCTTGCATGGACAGTGCCAAACATCACATGTATGAAGTGTGGGAGGTGTACGTACCTCTTACAGAGCGAGAAAGTGTTTATCCTTTGGAGACTGTACACTACATACACATGCTATACGTACAGTACCACCCCTGCCAAGTGACAGGCAACAGATGTGATGTGTTTCTGGAGAAATTTGCTATTTTGTACTCTCTTGTGTCCCTATCCACACTGTGAGTATTTGTATTGTCAATGCATGTATGTTTGCTTAGGCAAGATCAGTGACAGGGGAAGACCACACCACTGATCTTGAGGTCAAGCTGGTCTCCTTGCAAGAACAGGTGAAACAACTTCAACGGGATCTTGAAGACGAGAAGGTACCAGACAGCTGCATACAATATTACAACACAGTGCGTACACTTATCTCACCATATATTCATTACAGTTTATGCAGTACACACAGTGTAACATGTAATGTATACAGCACTTTACTCTGTGTGTCTAGTTTGACAATGTGTTTTAGTCTGTATATACATACGTACTCATCATACTTTCTCTATCATGTGTGTAGACTGCACTAATTTCTGAAAGATCTAGAGTTAAAGACTTGCAAGTGCAGCTTGTTGAACAGAACTCGTCAGCTGGGGAGGTCAGTGGCACCTTACAGTCCCTGCAAGACCAGCTCAGAGAGGCCGATTCCAAGATGGACCAACTGAAGGCCGACAAGTCCTCTATTTCCCAGGAGCTGTCTGCCAAGGAGATCATGGTGGAGAAACTGAACAGACTTCTGGAAGAGGTGAAGCAAAAACATGAGACGGAGAGGGCTGAATTGATGGAGCAGAGAGAAGAAGACATGAGTAAGTTGAAGGACAAACTGCTTGAATTGGAAGGGTCATTGGACAAGAAGAATAAGGACATCAAGGACTCAGCTTCAAGGATCATTAAGATGGTGTGTGATTGCTTACGTATATACGTACGTAGCATTCTTAAGGTGGTTGTTACATTTGTGGTGACTTGTACTTTATTGCATGTCACCCCCATACATGTACATTGTAAAGAAATTGACAAATTGTCAGACCCCTCGGGCTCTGCCCTTGGGGACCATCTAATGTCTATTTCCATGTACCCTGCTGAAAGGTGGTGCAGCTACGTACGTATGTATTATGTACTGTAAATTGCCTATGATCCAGCACACCAGGACACAAGTTGGTTGTATCTCCTGCCTTGATGTGTTGCAGCAGATACAACTATCTCATATTTGAATGTTCTGTACACCTGTACATACATACTATAGATTTTCATGTATGTAGTGCATATGTATTGTAAGTACATGCATGGAATATATGTATGTACGTTTTAATGTCTCTCATAGAGTGAAGACCTACGTGATGCTAATAGTTCAAAGCAAAGTCTTCAGCAGAAAGTCAATGGTGAGTTTTGATTCACTGTCGAATTTCTCTTGCTCCAACAGTCACATATGGACCTATCTATGTATGTATGTATGGACTTGCATGCCTATGTATATGAATAATTATGTAAGCAACCTACATACCATATACTGTACGTATGTATCCATCCATTCTAGTACTTCTGTACAGTCAATGAGTTGTATAGTCAGTGCTAGTGTGTACTATAGTGTCCTACCATTGAGAAATGTCTCTCCTCTCCAGTCAGCCCTGCTATTGCAGGAGGACAGCACTGTACATGTACTTGTACTTGTTTGTAACTAGCTTCTTCAATTTTTAGAGCTTACCTCGGAGCTGTCCAAACAGGAGAGTGAGATCACTAGTACACAGTCAGAAATACAGACAGCTCAGTCTGAGATGGCAGGTGAGCATGGAAATCAACAGACATGTGTGTGCATGCACGCACATGTGTGTGTGTGTGTATGTGTGTGTGACTGTGTGACTGTATGACGGTGTGACTGTGTGTGTGCCACTGTGGTGTATGTTTGTGTTTGTGCACTTGTGCGTGTGTGTGTGTTCTATTGGATGGACCACTGTTTTTCCTATTTTACTCTGTGGTTTGGGCAATTGTTATAAAATCATTGCAGTACGTACATGTGTTTCAATACCTCATGTTATGGTCATTAATTGTGGTTAGTGAAGGGAAAAAGGTAAACTGGGAACCCATCCTGTGCCTCCCGTATGTGCAAGACAGCGGAGTTCTGCTCTCATATATAAATTTGTACATACAATAGAAACCACAGCAAACTAGTAAGAATTTGTTGTAACTCTCTACATCACAGTTGTACTCATGGGGAATATACCTACGTATGTGTACATATATACAGTAGGTCAGTATATGCTTACAGTATACGTATGTATGCACGTATGTATGTACGAGGACTGTGTATATAGTATGTACTGTATACTCTCATACACAAGTACAAGTGTACGTGGATGCAGTACTGTACCTACAGTATGTCCAATGTGTACCATTTCAAATAACTCTTCAATTGCTAATAAGTCTTGTTGCTTTGTACTTTATTGCAGAGTTGAAGAGAAACCTTCAAACTGAGAGAGATCATGTGAAGTCGTTGACTGAGGAAAAGGAACAGTTGGTATGTGAACCTACCATCCTGTGCACAGTGTGTATGTATGTAGTAGCTACCTGCCCTACAACATCCAATTTTAGTACCTTTCCATATGTTCGTATGTGCAGTGTTACAGTGTACAGTGTGTATTCTTCACACGCACGCACGCACACACACACACACACACATCATAGCTCATTAATTGTTTACTTAAATGATATCTCCCTGTAGCAGAGTGCCGAACCTCTGCATATCAATTTCATGTTTACTGTGTGTTTTGCTCTAAATTGGGATCTGCATAATCTTAGTATTGCACAATGTAAGCTTTGGATTGTACAAAATTTTTTGCACAGGATAGGAATATTTGCTCGTATAGCTGCAATCCACGTTGCACAATCCATACACTTGCAGTCTCAGGTTTGCACAAATCCAAAGTGGGGTGTAACATGTTTATCCCTTACCTGTACCCGTTGCATTTATTTGATACATATGCTGTTTGTGTTTGGTTTTATTGTAGAAATCTCAATTGGAGGAGTTGACCATGATGAGTGGTAACTCCTCGGAACAGATGTCGTATCTCAACGAGCAGCTGAGAGAGAAGGATAGAGAGATGGAGGAGCTACGGAGCAAGCAGGCAGAGCTCTCTGAGCAAGCAGCCAAGGCACAGGACGACTTGGCTCTGTTCAAAGAATCAACTAGACAGGAAGCAACCAAGATGGCCGGCGTGCATGAGAAGGAATTGAGTGAACTGAATTCAAAGGTGGAGAATCTGGTGAGTGACTGTCCAACACATTTATAAGGAAATGCATATGTTATGTACGATAGCTGCGTATGTACATACGGTATGTACTATACGTACATATGAATGTACTATGCGTACAGTACAGGCTATTCCTACATACTATATGTATGTACACTACAAGGAGCTACTTACTGTACAAGAGTATGTACGTATATGTACATTACTTATATGTAGATATATACATACCTTCCTGCAGACCCTGCATACAGAGGAATTGAAGGACACACTAGAGACCAAGACACAAGAGTTTCAAGAGGAGAAAAATGTATGTACATTTAGTATGAACTGCATATACTGCATATACTGCATACATATATATGTTATGTGGTTGGTATTTCTATGTAATATGTATTAGGGGTATTTTCACCATATGCATACTAGCAGATTGAGTACATACGTATGTACATGCACATATTTTGAACTGTCAATCACACAATCAATGTATTGTTCCAAGAATACATATGTGGGAGTTGTATTGGTACTGTATGTACTGTGTTTGTGTGTGTGTGCACGATTTAGACCTTGGAAGACAAGTACAAATCTGACATGGCCGAATTTGAAATCAGCACTGGTGGTCTCCGATCTGAACTGGAGAGTGTGAAGAATCAGCTGAGCAAGGTTGAGGTGGACAGGAAGGAAGCAGAGAGCAAAGCTGATATGTGGGAGGTGTGTCAACCTGTGTGTGTGTGTG
>OZ026548.1:4063896-4236396 GCA_964020155.1 Chondrilla cf. caribensis
GCATGCGTGTGTACAGTTTGCATGTATGTGTGAATGTGTGCATTTCTGTGTGTGTACTGTGCATGATTGCACAGTACACACACAGAAATGCACATGTCACTTAGATGTGTACATACGTACATGTACATGTGTACTATTTTGGGTATGAGTGTCTGTGTGTGTTCATGCAAAATATGTTCACAGTTTGTATATGCATGTATGCACAGTTTGAATTATCTGCTGTGTATGTGCATACTGTACATCAATGGAGTAGTGTTTGTGTTACACATGATCTCTCATCGTCTAGTTACGAGGATCAGAATAGTCATGAGAGCAATGGTTTCAATGGCAAGCCTCCTCCTAGACTGTTTTGTGATATTTGTGATGTGTTTGATCAGCATGACACCGATGACTGCCCACTACAAGCTAGTGACTTTGATGAACTAGCAGCACATTCCCAGCATCATGGAGAAAGGCAGGCAGAGAGACCTTATTGTGAAACATGCGAAGGTGTGTGTGTGTGTGTGTGTGTGTGTGTGTGTGTGTGTGTGTGTGTGTGTGTGTGTGTGTGTGTTGTTTTGTGTGTGTGTGTGTGTGTGTGTGTGTGTGTGTGTGTGTGTGTGTGTGTATTGTTGTGTGTGTGTGTGTGTGTGTGTGTGTGTGTGTGTGTGTGTGTGTGTGTGTGTGTGTGTATTGTTGTGTGTGTGTGTGTGTGTGTGTGTGTGTGTGTGTGTGTGTGTGTGTGTGTGTGTGTGTGTGTACGTATGTTGTTGTTGTATGTGTGTTGTTTTTGTGTGTGTGTGTGTACATATGTTGTTGTTGTTGTATGTGTGTTGTTTGTGTGTGTGTGTGTGTGTGTGTGTGTGTGTGTGTGTGTGTGTGTGTGTGTGTGTGTGTGTGTGTGTGTGCACGCACATTCGCTATTGAGTCACATGTACAGTATAGCTATACAATAACTATCAACCTAACCATAGTGTACCTACAGTATGTACATACATATACAGTTGCCTATCAAAACCCTCTTTCTCCTGTTTGCAGCATTTGGACACCCCACAGAGGAATGCCCATACGATGCAGTAAGTGATTTCCCTGTACGTGTTAGATTGTTACCCTCCATTGTGTCAAGTTGGTGAGCACTGTATTTGTAGACTGTACACCATAGCTTATTTTAGTGTGTGTACATACAATGCAACCATGAAGGATAGGATCAAAACCAATATCAAGTACGTACCTCCGATAAGATTACAGGTTTGGTGTAAAACACAATGAGACCTCACAGTCACCCTTGATCCTTCACTCTACCTGTCATTATTACGAGTTTGCTGTGGCTACTAATTGAATTTTTGTGTATGTGACTACACCTGTACCCACAAGATGTGTTATTATAAAAACCCTGTTGTAAAGAGGTTTGGCTGTACTTGCCGAAGCAGTTGGACCGTATGATGTACTCCAGTTACTACTTCACTGCAATTGTTCCGCTCTCTTCTCTCTGCAGACTTACTGAGAGCGTTTCAGCCTGTGTGCGTGCGTGTGTGTCCCTGCAAAATGATCCACAAATTGTTTTGTAGAATAACCCGTGATATAATTATTGTGTGGTACACTTATACTGTCTGTACAATTATTGTGTTATATTCGATTGAAAATAATTCAACAGATCTAGGTCATGATCATTTTTAAATTTACTTGTAGTTTCACATGTACTATTGACATTATCAAAGCTTATTTAATCATAAATTGTATTAATCAGTAGTAAATTAAGATATCATTAATTTAAATCATGGACATAAACTATGTGTTATACAGTATTATACTGTACTTATATATATTGATATTGCATGGGTGAATAATGCATCCATTATATTATATATTGCATGATGAATTCAAATTACAAATGGAATTGTATATAATAATAATACATATTGTATAGTGAAACCTCTATTAAAGGACATTGAATAAATGTGACACAATAGAAATTACGTATACCTCTTTAACTTACAGAGGACACTTTCCAAGGCACCAACAATTGACGGACTATCCCATAGTGTTAATATTTTTCACCTCTGAAGAGTGGAAACCTCTTTGTATTGAACAGAATTAATGGCTGCATAATTATGTGGTCTCATTGCGTCCATTATTAATCTTTTGTGTATATATAATATACGTGTCAATAAGGGTGGAGCTTATATTGTGACGTCATCAGTCATCTCTTTGAACGTTGCCAAATACAACGAGGACATACGATGGCAAACTACAAGTTGTACTTTTTTCCTGTTCGTGGAAGTCTAAGAGGCGAGCTTATTCGATTCCTCTTCGCCCAAGCAGGAGTAGATTACGAAGATATTCGCATTAAGAATGAAGATTGGGAAAAGACATACAAAGAGAGTGAGTTTCATAACCTTCGATCAGTAGGACTGTACGCATCCTTATTAGTCTCTATGGTCTGGCCTGCTACGATCGTCCCACCAAGCGCCCTGGGCGAGGAAAGGGAGGGACGACCGTCTTTCACACCGGAGGCGTTTAGAAAGACGGTCGTAGCAGGCCAGACTAGAGTTACCTGGGATCACTTGCTTTGTAGAGTCTCCATTCGGTTGCATGCCTTATTTGGAAGAGGACGGTAAGCCCCTCTCTGGAAGCTTCGTCTGCGCTCGGTATTTGGCTGAGAAGTACGGTTAGTCCTAACTGGTCTCGTCGGGGGGATTCGCCTGTTAGTGAATACCCCACGTTTCCTTTCTAAAGGTCTTGCTGGAGATGATGCATTCCAGAATGCAGAAATCGCTAGTGTAGGAGATGCTATCAATGACTTAGGCCAGGACCTTTACAAGGTGTTTTTCGAAAAGGATGAAAGCAAAAAAGTAACCCTATGATGCATTAAGTGACTGTGTTTGGATTCCCAGTCTCCTGGAGTCTAGTTCTTCAAGATTGACCGTTTGTTGTGGTACTTGTGTAGGCCGAACTAGCCAAAGACCTGAAGGAAGTCAAACTCCCCATGAGGTTCAAGTACCTCCAAAGACAGGCTGATAAGTTTGACCAGTATTTCTTTGGTAAGGTGAGTTCCTCATCTTCGTTGTCACTGCCGGATGTTTGATCAATGAAGTGTCGATTGTAATCATTTGTCTTCTTTGCCCTGCCAGCTCACTTGGGTGGACTTTGCTTTCTTTCTGATCACTGAGGGACTTCTGAAGCAAAACCCAACTGCTATTGATGACTTCCCCAAGCTCAAAACTATCATGGCCAAAGTCCCAGAACTGCCCAATATCAAAGCATGGATTGAAAAGAGACCAAAAACTGACTTTTAGTTCACCTACTCAACCTTGGGACCAGTACAAGAGGGCAGTATTGCAGCAGATTTGTCGGATATGTATGATCAAATCATCTTAATTATAATTGTGATTACCCAACATGTAGTGCTAACACAATAAAGATCTATACCAGTAGCCTAGGAGTGAAGTGTAGGAGTGGTCTGCATGCATGGGAGTGATTTGCTAGCATGCAAAAATATTCACAGCTATTACAGTAACTATGACGTGATCACGTGTTCTTATAAGTGCAAGGGTGGGTTAGTTTCAGAAGGATGCCAAGTTACAAGTTGTACTACTGTCCTATTTACGAAAGAGGTGAGCTTATTCGATTCCTTTTCGCCCAAGCAGGAGTAGATTACGAAGATATTCGCATTAAGGGTGAAGATTGGGAAAAGACATACAAAGAGAGTATCATGGCCAAAGTCCCAGAACTGCCCAACATCAAAGCATGGATTGAAAAGAGACCAAAAACTGACTTTAACTATTAAATTTTGTATTGTTATTAGGAAGCAATATAAAGTGGACATTGAATGCTATATAGCAGGACACGAGTACAATGCAGTTCTGAAATACATGTTGCAATGTTCCACCATAATATATCGACATTGTATACTTACAAGTGTTAATGGATACTCGAGTACTCGCGTGTGTACAGTTTTAATTTAATTCCAAAGTAATATGGCTGCCAGTACAGGTGGTCAATCTGCTGTTGGGCAATTCGATCACTTGTCGGGTGGAAGGCTAGACGTTGGCAAAGTGAGACAGATCGCAACTTATAGGATAGAGAAATGTCTTTCGGAATTGGATGGCACGAAGGTACGTATGTATACGTAATGAAGCCAACCTACGTGTGCGTTCTGTAGAGGGGTACCGATACTGAAAATTTAATGTCCCCAGACTGTACAGGCCATTTCTGTTCGTAGATGCCCCACTGACAAGTATGTTAGTATATATTAACCGTGTGTGTGTATATCTGTGGTCTCATAATTGACATTTGATATGCAGCACGCCATTTCACTCCTATATATCGTACACCGTACACAGTGCAACTTGCTCAGTAAGTACCCTGGTTAGTACACACTCCTGGTTAATACACACCTCACTCAGTCCCTAACTCATGCAAAGTATTCCAACCAGTACACCTGGTTTACACACACTCCTGGTAAGTACGTTAATACATGCTCCTTGTTAGTGCATACTCTTGGTTGACACACACACTCCTCTCAGAGTTTAATCTATGTATACACACATGTATTTGACTATACAGGTTCCCACCCATGCATTTTGTGTGTTTGCTTCACTATGTAGCTGGTCATTTGGGACGTGAGTGTACTTTCCAAGATGAACTTGATCGTGGAGCCTCAGTTTCTGAGGGACCACAACGTGTCCAAGATGAACCAGCTCCCACAGGTTGACTACAGGTGTGACGTCAATTACTTTGTGTACTTTGTTAGTCCAACCAAGCAAGTGGTGGACCAGGTGGCAGATTCAGTCAGGTATGTGTATGCACGGATATACAGTCCCTATATGGTGAAAATCCTCTCTGTGGACTTAGAGGGTAACCTTGATACCCTGACTTCTCCAATGTATGGCCCATGTCTGGGGTCTATGTACGTATCTCCAATGTACATATATACTTGTGTGTACTATGATATCGCTTATGTTAACACATACTCTCATGTATGCATGTGTAGGTCACTGCATGCAGCTAACCATGACAGAAAGGTAAAGGTTGCTTTGTACTTTATACCGCGTCAACAGAAGATGGTGGATCTCCTACTGACAGTGAGTAATTCTTTAACAATGGGAATTGTATGTTTGTGTACTGTACTATGATGGTTCACTGTACGTACGGTGGTGTACTGTACATATGTATGTACTGTACGTACTGTGGTGTACTGTACGTACTGTGGTATACTGTATGTATGGTGGTTTACTGTATGCATGGTGGTGTACTGTACATATGGTTGTGTACATGTTGTTGTGTACTGTACATCTGCATTATGAACACTTCTTCTTCAGGGAATGCTTATCAGTATTTGTGTTGTTTTGCAATTTTCCACAGAAACCTGAACTCTCCGGAATGTTTGATGTTATCGACGATTTGGATTTTTATTTGTATCCTTTGGAAAATGACTTGATGACACTTGCAATGGATTCCGCTTTTTCAGTGAGTCCCTCACATTTAGCTGTGTGACACTGTTGACATACAGTATATGTACGGTAGGTACTGGTTACACATGCACACCGTATACGTAGTTTGTGAGTGGATGATAAGTTTTAGTTTATATCTACAATGTAAGGTGGGTGCGGAGAGCAAAGTGTGTAGCTCCACCTTATCGTCAATGAGTGGAATACTGTACAATGCCATTCAGCATCTGTGGTGCAGACATGCATACTGTTATGGTGTTTGTGTTATACGTCTGTTGTGCGGTTTCTGGGAAGTCCCCTCACAGCCCCAGTACACCTGAACGTGTCTCCCGAGGGTGTCTTCACACACAGCAGTATTCTCAGCGTAGACACCTGTTAACACACTCATTGAGTGTACTCTCCTATACACAGTACTGGTATTGATGGTGTGTGTACTCCTCCACACCTTCATTCATGGTGCTAGTACTGATAGTGTGTATCATCCCCCTGTAGGATCTATATCTGGACAAGGATCCATCTCCTTTGTACAATGTGGCTCGATCACTGATGGATATTCAGTCTGTGTTCGGACCGATCCCTCAGATAGTGGGAAAGGGTCACGGTGCTGCTGTGAGTTACCAGGCGGTGTGCGCTGCATGCGTGCATGCCAGCCACTGTCTTTTGAGCCTACAACCACCCTGCTGTGACTCTGGTACCTACTTATGTAGGTATGACACAATGTAATTGAGAACATCAATTGATGCTGTTCTAAGTGTAGTGTATGACCATGTATCCAGTACTCTGTGTACAGTATATGGACCTATTCACCATGAGGTTCACTCGTGGCAATGCTGAACAATTTCATTTTCATTTTTGACCACTTTCATTTTATTTGTGCTACATTTTGTGTTGTTTCAATGATGTACATTGACCTGTGTCCCTCCATCATCCATGTTGACCTGTGTCCCTTCATCATCCATGTTGACCTGTGTCCCTCCATCATCCATGTTGACCTGTGTCCTTCATCATCCATGTTGACCTGTGTCCCTTCATCATCCATGTTGACCTGTGTCCCTTCATCATCCATGTTGACCTGTACCCCTTCATCATCCATGTCGACCTGTGTCCCTTCATCATCCATGTTAACCTGTGTCCCTTCATCATCCATGTCGACCTGTGTCCCTTCATCATCCATGTTGACCTGTGTCCCTTCATCATCCATGTTGACCTGTGTCCCTTCATCATCCATGTTGACCTGTGTCCCTTCATCATCCATGTTGACCTGTGTCCCTCCATCATCCATGTTGACCTGTGTCCCTTCATCATCCATGTTGACCTGTTTTCCTTCAATCATCATTAACCTACACATCCTCCATCAATGTACATTCAGCACGGTATCAATATTCTCTTGTCTCTCTCAATTTGACTCTGAACTGATTTTTCTCATTGCTCAGAGAGTTGTTGAGATAATGGGTCAGTTGAAGGAGCGTCTGTATCCCGGAGGGCGTATTCCAAGCGACTCTGTACCGCAGATATCCTCGGTCATTCTGGTGGACAGGTCTGTGGACTTCATGACACCTCTCTTCACTCAGTTGACACTCGAGGGACTCATTGACTCCATATACGGCATTGAGAGTAGTAAGTACCCACTCACTACATAGGTCACATGATGATCACATGATTGAAATCCCTGTTTCCTTTAAACCATGTGTCATCACCCACCCATATACATACATGCAGTCAAAACTTTTCCATTGAAAGATTATATTAATATAAAAAACAATTTGTTATCCTTGTTAGCGTACAGTGTATGTGTATATTTGTGTAATGTCATTATGTTGGACATACTGGTATTTTGGTACATGTACAAAAGTACACGTGTACGTGCGTACGTGTGTGTGGTATATTGTGTGTATCAACATTATTGTTTCACTGTTTAATGCAGAACTCCTGCACATGCAGTGCATACTGTTTGTGCAGAGTTCAAACTTTAACTTTTGCTACTACTGGTATGTATGTATGTATTGTACTCGTCAACCATTTTTGTATGTATGTATGTATTAGTTGTACATACATATACACATATGTATATCCAGTTGTCTTTGGGTGCATATTACATATATAGACTTGTAGTATGCATTGGTTTGGTCCAATGCCTTCTATGGTTTACATAATATGTATTCCCAAACCCTTACAGTGGTTGGATGGAAATATCTCTGGTGACACTCCACTCACACCAGCAAATAAGCCGTATGTAGGTCATTGCTTACATTTTACTTATATTTCTTTCCCCTTGTCCGTCCATCAGACATGGCTGTTTTCCCTTCGGAGACCTTCTCTGAGGAAGTGAAGAAGGCTCTCAGTAATCTGTACAATGAACAGAAGAGAGAGTGTAAGATCAGATTGTGTGCTAAGGACGACCTCTACACTCGCATACGAGATCTCCACATACAAGCCATTGGACCCTACATCAAGAAAGAACTGGCAGAGTTGGCTGACTATTTTCACGTGAGTGACCTGACATAGCAGGGGGCTTATAGTCACGGCAATGGATCTCGTATCACTCGTTTGGTCGCAGATGAATCCTCGTGCTATGTCCATTCCAGAGATGAAGGAGTATGCCCAGGAGCTGCCTCATCGGATACAAGCCAAACAACAACTCAGCAAATGTGAGAACCCTCCCACTACGTCTCGTACAGTCTCAGGAATGAAAGTGTATTACATACATATGCACATGTACATGTATGTCTATGTATGAACATACTATATTGTATTCAAAAGTACAGTACAGTGAATTCTTGTTAATCCACCACCGCTTTATCTGCCAAACCTTTTAATCCACCACAATTTCCCAGTACCAATATAATGTACAAGTACCAATGAATATCCAGTTAATCTGCCAAACTTGTTAATCCAACATATTCTTTGAAAACGAATTGTGGCTGAGTAACGAGTATTCATTGTATATACATCCTATAATAGTGTACATGTATCTCTATATTATCACATTATTGTAAGTGGATGTGCATTATATGTGTTGAGACTACTGTACTACTTATTCTATCTCTTCTGACCGAATGTAGACAGTACAATTGGTGTTCTAGTGAGACAGTGCACACAAGAGGAGTCCTTCCTGGACCTGGTCTTCGCTGAGCAAGGTTATCTGTTATCAGTTATTGTTATCAGTGGATCACTGTAGTTGTCCTTGAAGACATAGGACTTTGAGCTGTGAACTGTTCCTTCCCAAATTATAGGAATTTTACCATGATTGGAATTATGTCGTTTTACCTTATATCACATTGTATGCATGTATGCTGTATGCCATGTATATTGTTTATTGTACATACTGTGCAGATCTGAGAATGGGGGATTCTGGGGACAAACCCCTGCCATACATTGAAGCCTGTATTGTTCGAAGAGACCCTATTAGCAAGGTGTGGTGGGCGTGTCTGATGGGTGTGTTTCATGGTTGTGTCACTAAGTGTGCATGTGTGTGTTTCAACATCACATGATGAACAGTATGTATGTATGTCATGAAGGGACGATCGTGGTTGGCTGTTGTTCATTGTAAAATCAGTATCCATAATTCCAACCAAAAAATTGAATAAAAGTTGTCGTTTCGGCTACTATACTGTAACCTTTATCAGAACATGCAAACAAATACAGAAATAGTTACTTAAATAGAAGTTTGTAGGGGGAGAGTTTCGAGCTTGCGCTTGGGATGACATCATGATGGATGTCGCTTTAATAGTGGTTTCCAGCAATCCGCGATGGTTTTCCCCTGATCTCTGTTGAGAAGTGTGTTGGCCTCTGCAAGTGAAATGTGCCTAGCTTCTTTACAAGCAGGGTGGAATTGTGCTTGGCCTGGTCCAGGATGGATGTGTTGTCCCAGTCGGGGTGATGGTGTTCATTCCAGGCATGTTCTGCTATGGCAAACCTCTCAGTTTCCCCTCGTTTTGTAGCTGCATGGTGTTCTTTACCATGTACAGTATGTACGTATCTCATTAAACCTCAGGTGTTGCGACTGATCTGCATTCACTCGCTGGCTAACAATGGATTGAGGCCAAAACTACTCGAGCTCTATGAGAAAGAAATACTTCATGTACGTATGTTGGTGATGTACGTATATTGGTGATGTACGTATGTTGGTCATGTACGTATGTTGGTCATGTACGTATGTTGGTGATGTACGTATGTTGGTGATGTACGTATGTTGGTCATGTACGTATGTTGGTCGTGTACATATGTTGGTGATGTATGTATGTTGGTGATGTACGTATGTTGGTGATGTATGTATGTTGATGATGTACGTATGTTGGTGATGTACGTATGTTGGTGATGTACGTATGTTGGTGATGTATGTATGTTGATGATGTACGTATGTTGATGATGTACGTATGTTGGTGATGTATGTATGTTGGTGATGTACGTATGATGGTGATGTACAAATGCATTTGTACGTATGTACAAGTGTTATACGTACTCTGTGCCTGGATTACATGTAACGTGTTTAAACATAAATTTCACATTTTGTGCATGCTATAATTTTAAACACACACATACACACACATGCGCACACGCACACACATGTAAACACACATGTACACACATGTACACACGCACACACACATACAAACACACATGCACACACATGTACACACGCACACAGACACACACACATGACTCATGACACACAAATAGCCCCCACACACATAACACCCACACACACAACACCCACACACACAACACTACCACACACACACCTGCATATTATATGTACACACATCATATGTATACACATTAATAAGAAATCACATATTAATATCTTACTATACCCATAACATCCTTATACGTATATTGCTTCGATCTGTGAAGGCTTATGGGTACCAATACTTCATGGCTCTTGTTGCCCTGAGAAAGGCAGGACTACTCACTATTCAAGAAAGTAAAACTTTCCCACAAGTGAAGAAACAATTCAAGCTGTTCCAGGACACCGGAGATCAGGTGAAGAAGTACTCTAGTCTCCACTCTAATAACATTGGGCTGTGACTTCTCATATATACATAATATGGGTGTAATATGTACATATGTACTGTACTTTGTATGTACATTAGGTTCTAAATCCCTTATTTCAGGCTATGTATGTACGTATACAGTCCCTATATGACGTGCCATGTAGGTATACATCTTTGGTGTCATGCAATGTGTATTTGTATATTTATAATACAATTACATGTACGTATGTACATCCGTATGTATACATAGGGTGTAAAGACATACTTGCAGTATGACTAATATACGAAGTTAATAATGGACAGTATTTGGACTTTTGTATGCTGTAATTCGGCTTTATCTTGGTTGCTGTATTGCTTTAGAATCCAACTGACATATCGTATGTGTATTCTGGCTATGCTCCTTTGAGTGTGAGAATTGTGGAAATGTTAACAAAACCTAATGGAGTACGAGAATATGCTGAGGTGTGTGTGTGTGTGTGTGTGGAGGTGTATGTATGCTTACATTTGTACAAGTGTGTATACAAGTACGTATGTGTATACATGGTACATGCATGTATGTGTACATGTATATTTTGCTGGTATGCATGTTATTAACAACAGTTATGCAGTCTTTTCTTGATTGTCTACATCAGGCATTGAAGTTGCTTCCAGGTCCCACTGTGGAGCACTACCCAACCATCCCACGAGAACTAGCCAAAAACAGTACGTTTGCTGTGTAGTGTGTACATGCACTGCACTAGTCATTCAGAGTTCTGATTCTGGTGGGATGTTTACTACGTATATAGAAACAGTATAGTTTTGTATGAAAGGCTACTTCATACAAATGTGTATCTGGCCTAAGTGTGTATGTACGTACATATTATGCATATGTGTCCACACCTGACATATATATGTACAGTATGTACCCCCATACTGCATGCAGGTACAGTATGTGTCCACACTTGACATGTACATGTACTATACCTTATACAGTGGAAACTCTTTAAAACAAACTATAAGGGACCCACAAAATTGGTCTTTGTTATCGGATGTTCTTCGTATCAGGATTTGCTTACTATATGTACACTACTACAGCAAACCAAATAATGCCCGGAAATTAGTTTGTATTAAGCAGAAATTTGTCTTAAGAGTGTTTGTCTTAATGAGGTTCTACTGTATATGTAAGCGTACGTACGTACATACCTAGGTACATGTATAATTCTTGTGCCCTCACAGGATCTGGTGGCAACGACAAACCTGTGGTCCTGGTGTACTTCATTGGCGGATGCACTTATGCTGAGATTGCAGCTTTGCGATTCCTGGCCTCGCGAAGAGAAGACGGTGAGACTCTTGTCTGTGGTTCACACCCAGTCCAACACCTATTGCACATGAACATGCATAGGTCATGTGTCTGTGTTCATCCAGTGTACTGTATGTATGTGTGTACATATTTAATATGCACGTAGTTACTTAGCAATACATAATAATAATTATACGAACGTTTGAAATGTGTGTACTGTACATTCCTATACCTGGTATGTACGTAGTTTCTATCTACTGTTTGTACTGTGATAAGTATTGTGCCTTCTTTACTTGGTGGTTGTGTACTCAATAGTGGTAGTACTTGGAGTACATGTGTAGACATATGTAATGTAAATCGATCATCTATGTCTTGTCTTACCTTCTCGGCTACAGTGGAACACGATTACATCATCGCTACAACTCATATTTGTAACGGCAGAAGGCTGATCAACTCTTTCTTGTCCAGCGTCCCAAGAAACGAGCATCAGCAAAGAGCTGCACCCAGGCAACCTGCCCAGAGCAGGTCGAGAGCAAGAAAGTAAAATTATCCACCTTGCAATTGTTGACTTTTTCGTACGTATTGAATGTTTGCATTGTTTGATCAACTAGTAACTACGACTATTGAATGTGTACTATAATAGGTACAATTATCAATTTGCTTACTTTTATAAAGTAATATTACATTTATAGTGATTATTATAAATTATAAAATACGTATGTGTACATTTGTAATATGTACTGTACATGTGTATTTACGAATTATATACGTACGTATGTGTAGGTATGCACCATATATTTTACCAGACCTAACTGATGGCATGAAGTAAATGCTGAAACAATTCCTATCTCAGTACGTGGCCCATAACCTTTGCTACATTCGGAGGTGCTTATATTTTTCAATGCATGGGAGAGAGTAGAGAATATGCGGGTAAGCACCTTCTTTCATAACTTGTAGGAGAGGGGCATGTAAACCTTATATTTTTACCACACCTAACTGGCGACATGAACAAACTTGATTATAAAACAATTCCCATCTCCCTATGTGGCCTGTAATTCTAGCTACATTTGGAGATGTCTAATATATTTTCAATGTACCAATGTATATTCAATGTATACGAGTATATAGGACAAGAACATTAAGCACCTTTTGTATATATATATATATATATATATATATAGCTCATGGGAGAGGGAGTGTGCCAACTTGATATTTTACCAGATCTAGTTGGGACATGAGCCAGCATATGAAATAATTCCCATCTCCATATGTGGCCTGTAACCATAGCTACATTTGGAGGTGCTTCGTATTTTTTCATTGTATGGGAGAGTATAGGAGAAAAGAATGCTAAGCACCTTTTTGTATAGCTCATGGGAAGGGAGGTGTGTCAACTTGATATTTTAGCCAGACCTAGCTAAAGAGGTGAACTAATTATGATATAATTCCCATCTTCATAGGTGACCCGTAACCTCAGCTACATTCGAAGATGTTAATATTGGTTATGTATGGGATAGTATAGGAGGTGCTTAGCATTAATTCTCCCCTATACTCTTCCATACATTAAAAATTAAGCACTGCCGAATGTAGATAGAGTTAGGGGCCACATACAGAGATGGGAATTGTTTCATATGTTAATTTATGTGCCCAGCTAGGCCTGGGTGAATTTCAGAATGACAGACCTCCTCTCCCATGACCTATGCAAGAAGGTGCTTAACGTTATTTCCCTGATACACTCCCATACATTCAAAAAAAATTAAACACCTCCAGAAGTAGATAGAGTTAGGGGCCACATACGAAGTGGGAATTGCTTCATAAGTTAGTTTGGGGTCTTGGTAAAATATCAGAATGACACCCCCTCTCCCTTTGAGCTATGTAAGAAGGTGCTAAGTGTTATTCCTACTATATCAATGTATGGGAGAGAATAGGGGAATGGATGCTAAGCACCTTCTTTCATAACTCATGGGAGAGGAGGCGTGTCAATCTGATATTTTTACCATGCCTAGCTGATGGCATGAAGTAAATGCTGACACAATTTTCACTTCAATATGTGGCCTGTAACTCCAGCTACTGTAGCTATATGTGGATCTATATTATGTACATAACACCACCATTAGAATGTACATACAAAAGTATTATGTAATAATACGTGTATCATATGTACACCTTTGTGACCAGTGACAAACATATCTCATTGGTCACCAACATGTCTGTAGCACCTCAATAGAATTGGGTGCATACAGTATTAGTGCCATGATCCCACTGGAGTGGCTGTGGTGACCATCATTTGAAATGTCTTCCCAGTCACCACGAGGTCTGCATGTTATATGTACATACAGAAGGTGTGCATGCATCAGTATCTGCTATTGTGTCATATGGACACTAGCCAGGCTTCTGGTTTTTATGTTCTTAAGTTTGATATGGAAACCACGTACGGCTAAGGCTGTGATGACCAGTAACTGCTGTCAAGTTACCTAGCTAATCACCAGGGTCTATGTATGCATATGCATGCAGCTGTGTATACTATGCATGTATATTACTAGTATTATATGCACCTACGTATCAGACATGCAAGTGTTATATTATAGTGATAAAGTGAATACATTTGCATAGGTAATCATCAATAAGAGCTCAAAATACCACTATTACAGAACATTAGGAGTAAGGAGGTTTATTATGTTTACAGAAATTATTTTCACACATTAGGACTTTTGTTCCTTTGTATACTCTGTCTTCTCCACGTTGACATCCGGGTTGAGCTGGTAGGTGTAGACTACAGCCCCATCACCTTGTATGTCCATCAGCACAAAGGACGGGATCACCTCTCTGAGGGAGATATGCATAGTACCAGGAGGTGAAGGTAACAGTGTACCAAGTGAAGAATTAAGGGTTGAGTAGAGTGCTGGAGCAGCCATGGTACACGTGTGTGTGTGTGTGTGTGTGTGTGTGTGTGTGTGTGTGTGTGTGTGTGTGTGTGTGTGTGTGTGTGTGTGTGTGTGTGTGTGTGTGTGTGTGTGTGTGTGTGAGTGAGTGAGTGAGTCCATGTATGGCTACAATCTCTTATCTTGTACATATTGTTGGAATGTTATTTTCAGAACCTACAAACTGTCACTGCCCACTCAACATGCCATACAAGCCATACTCACAACCACCCATCCCATTAGTCTCTACTCTCTCTTTATCACATGCATGTGTGTGTGCACATGTACAGACGCAAGTGAATACATAATAGATGAGTTAGTGTATAAAACAAAGTAAAAGAATCGAACAGCTGTGGAACTGATGCATGCAGTGAACATGGGTTCAGGATAACCAGTGTGGTGCCACTACTCACACATCAAGAGCATTGTATGCTCCAGTAGCTGAGCCGGGGTTGATGAAGTACTTCCCTTCATATTCGTGAGTTGCAAACTGAGAAAAAACAGAAGAATAAATCAAAATAACTTCACTGTGAGTTTACAAGTGAAAATTACAATCAAGCATCTAGGTGCAGTACAAGGCCATGTGTAGATAACTCCAATCACAATACAACCATCAGACATACATACATCAAACAGGTACAGGGCAGCTATCACATCAACTGGGTACAGTATGTACAATGATTGCATCACTTTGAAACTAAATTCCACTCATATTCCCACATACCCACTTCCATTTACAATATGCCGTGTAAAATTGAGGAAAAAACATCTACGTGGATTAGTATAGGACAGCTCAACACAGAACAAGGCGCATTATTGTGAACTATGTACATGGCTATACACATGGATGTATGGGTGCAGACAAAGGTGTGACCTCTGTACCCAACAAAGGGGGAAACAAAGTTAAAACCCTTGCAATTGGGGTCAGCAGTACAATTACCATATAGTGGTGCAGCTATAGTTCCCAAACTGCACACAGGAGCAAAGATGCACAGATGTAACAAGTAAGACATAATGTAACTCTCACAACTGGTGTGGATGAACTTCTATGTATTGAACAGTACATACTTAGTGACTACCCATCTGCAGTAAATATACAGACAGTACCTACCTTATGTGTGTGTCCCGAAATTAGAATGTCCACATCAAGTTGTCTCTGGACCTGGACCAAGTGGGAAAATTAGGAAATCTCACAAGAGAGCAAATTTAAATTTTACATGGGAACATACGTGAATCTCACATGGGAATATAAATCTCATGTGGGAACATAGATCTTACATGGGAACATGAATCCCAAGTGGGAACATGAATCCCAAGTGGGAACATAGATCTCATGTGGGAACATAGATCTTACATGGGAACATGAATCCCAAGTGGGAACATGAATCCCAAGCGGGAACATAAATCTCAAGTGGGAACATAGATCTTACATGGGAACATGAATCTCGTGGGAACATACATAAATATCAATCAATGTCAGCATCAATGCATAATTAGAGTAGAAACTGTGGATAACATCAATGGATATGTGTCTACACTGTGCAGGGTGGGTCAAGGCTGGGATCCACACATGGCAACACTGTTCTGTGCTGTGGTAACAACTGACCATCGCTAGGCTGTCCACATCTCCCCACGGGACCACTTGGTGTCCGTGTATGAGTCCAATCCTGAACTGCCCAACATTGACAACTTTCTGCTCTGGCCAAGAGTTGTTCTGAAGTTGGTGGGGGAATTCATGCTCTTTATCACATGTTCGTTAAAGGACACATAACACCAGAAAATCCATTATACTGGAAACCATTATAAAAAAAGCTAGATTCAACCACATATACGTAGTGGAAACTCATTAAACCAAACTACGAGGGACACATAAATTGGTTCTTGCTATATAATGCTCTTATCTTATTAGGATTTACTTGCTGCAGTATGTGTACAGTGTACACTACTACGTACAATAACCCAAATATTGCTCAAAAATTGGCTTGTGTTCAAGCAGTGTCTACTGTATCATCATAAGTCCACTGAAGACCATTGGCTGGGACAAATTGTCTTGGGATGAAGAAAATTTGGGTAAACTGTGTTGATTCCAGACAATCACTCAAACAGAAAGTATTTGCAAATCATTCAAAGATTATACTGTCAGTTTGTGCCACCTATGTTGGGTTACAAAGACCCATCGCTACTAAGAAACAGAAACACTCTACAATATGCCCCCTTAAGATTCTGTACAATATCAAAAGATTCTGTGTCCCAGTAAGACTCTGTGCCCAATGTTAATGAAAATGAAATGAAAACACATTCAGCTTATCACATGAATTACCCAGTGGTACGTACGTACATAGTAAGCATAAGCATTGATCTGTACAGCTAGTACTTGTGAAGTTCATTGTTACTTGTACAAGGTACATTCCTGTTACTTTAGGGCATCAGGTCTCACTTCAAACACCAACAGCAACGAACATAACACTGGCAAACATGAAGCCAGATTCCCAACCTGAACACACTCACCTCATCGAAGTCTCCTTTGACAACGTGAACGTCACTAGCCAGGGTTTTGAGGAAGTCATAGGTGTCATTAGTACACAGGTTCCCAGTGCACAGGATGTGCTGGATACGTCCTGGAACCTACAGATACAATCAGAGACAGGTCAGAGCATGGGTGCGTAGTATGGAGTATCTATGGTTAGAGTCACCCAACGAGCCACCATTGACACAAAGAACACCAGGTGGAGAAAATGTATTTCAAGAACATCAACCAGCCGAACATACTGAGAAAAACGATAGTAAATGAAATTTGGCAGTAGAAATATTTTCGTTCTGTTGTGAATATGTTTGTGTAGAATTGAGCCCCCTACTGGTTATGCGGCCGTTGCTCATAAGAGTGAAGAACATTATGCAGTCTACATTCATAGATTGAGCGAATGAGTGATGCAAGGAGCTATTCGCGGAAATGGTGGAAACCAGTGAGTAGAGAATCCTAGCGATTTTGCGAATTACCAGTAGTTTCTTGAACTTGGCCGGTACGCAAGCCGTTCTATGGGGAATGTGGAAATCTCCTATAACCAGAACCAGCTATATGGGAGAAAATGAGACAATACTTGTTAACTTCGACATTTGTCGAGTTCGAAAATACACAGAGCTCAAACCCACCATTTTCTAGGGAGTCACGTGTTAAATATTGTACTATTTATATGCGACTATAGTCTATATTTCATATATTAATTCAGGTCTGAGTTGGGCGAGGCTGAGGGCAAGTCCCATTGTACCTAAAATTAGCACATGACGTAATCCCTTGTGTCGATTCTTTATACAAATCCCTCAACAGTGTATTCATTGATATCTCTCTTCCTGTGATCCTGACAAGTTTTGTTTGACATGACATCCGAAGAAGAAGGTAGCTTTCAAACGATACTCTACGAAGATGTTTATAAACTGTCGGAGCAGGGAACCGTTATGGGTGAGTTCGTTTCTGGCGTTTCGAAGGTGCGCACTTGCGTTTGTGTTGTTGTAGTCTTTGCTTCCTTGCGATTCCATCTGCCACCCCAACACTTTCTCTTGCAGTCGGTTTCACGACTAGCACTGATGAGGGTTTAGATCTAGTCCTCACCTTTCCGCGGAAAGGCGCCAGTTGTGAAATGTGGTCAAATGCTGTGAACCATGTCACGGAGTGTCTGTACAATCATATGCCTTCTTCACTTGCTAGCCTCAGTATTGCAAGGTATTTGTACATCCAATAGTCGAATTGCAACGCAATTTTGTAGACTCATTGATGTCAGTTAATATCTGCAATGATTGCTCAGTTGTGTCTGGGTTCACACCATTACCTCACTCTATTTGACTTCATCATTGACGTGCAGTTTTAAATGTTATAAGTTGAAAACGAACGATTATGGTCTTGCCATTTGGTTAGGGTGCACTGTCCAGTTGGGTGTATGGTTGAGGTGCATCATCCAAAGGAGATGGTTCGGGTACATTGTGTAGTATGGTGTATGGCTAGGGTGCATCCTCCAGTAAGAGGTATGGTTGGCGTACATGCATCATCCAGTGGGATCCATGTGACATAGAATCCCTGCCTTTCCCACACACACCACAGTATAACCACAGACCCTCTAACAGAAGGTCTATGCTGAAACACGATGATATTTTTAGTTTATCTTTTAATTAATCATGTTTGTGGTTGGGCTATTTGCATTGTATGAAGCGGCACAAGTGTTGTGTTGAAAAGATCTAATGTGATTGATGTTATTAAGTTCAGCAACAATACACAAGTTGTCAAGGATTAGTGATGTGGAATCACATTATGGACGGGTCACAGGTTCTTTAGAAGAGCATAATTATGACCATATATTGAAAATTAGTCTACATCTGTAGTATAACTAACACAACATTGTTTTCGTTAGGTGTGGTATAACCCACTATTAGGTTCTTAGTATTTTGAAAACCGTCCTTTTATGCTATAGTGTGTTTATGTTGTGTATGTACGTACGTATGTGTGTTTGTATCACTACCATGTGCGGTGTGTCTGTGTTGTGAGCCTTTATGGTGAGCTGTGTTGTACGTATATGTCTATGTATGCACGTATATATTTGTGTGTACGTACATGTATTTATCATATATACGTATACCAAGTGTACGTATGATTTGTACCTGTGTTGTGTGTATAGTCAGTTGCTTTGTGTATAACCCATTTAAGGATGTAGTATGCACAGTGCAGCAATTTTGTATGTGTGTATGTATGTACTATTGTATCTGCACACTACATTTGTGCTGTTTGGATTGGAATTGTCTTGCAGATCATGAGCATGTGGAAGTCCCATTCCCACTCCTGGATGGGGAGCGGATACTGTACATTGGACTACTGTGTGACCAGGACAAGGCTCCTACTCTCGTTTTGTCAAATTTTAGATTTTTTGTTGCTTTTACAGAAGGTTTTTACAACGTGAGTATCCATCAATACTGTTGAATCTGCAGCCTTATACACATGTGTATATGAGCCAAATGTATCAGAATTAATACTTACTATACATAATGCACACATACGTACACACTTCATTTATTTTAATTCCCTCAAGTACATAAGTAATTGAAGTACTCCAATTCTCGTTATCATATGAATTTGTGTATATGCCCAGGTCCTATATTATGTTTGGATACGTATTTGCATGTACGTATATGTTCAGTATGTGCATGTACTAATGTGGAATTCATTGTCACTGTGTCTATCTGTGTTAACAGCTCAACCTGTGACATTTTTCTCTGTGCAACCTCTAGGTCCCGTTGGGGTTGATAGACAATCTGGAGGTCAGAGCACCGTCCAGTATGGTGCTGCAGTGCTTCAATGCACAGGAATACCTGTGAGTCCTGTCAGCTAGTGTGGTATGTAAGTGTATAGATGTGCATATGTACATACGTATGTACGTACATACATACAGTCAGTTGTGGTGTGGATATATACGTATGTGTGTACATACGTACATACAGTAAGTTTGAGTAATAGACATACTATATGTATGTACGTGTGTCTGTCCATAGGGAGTAATAGATGTGCATATGTTAGCCACAATATTCCTACTATTCTGTAAGTATTGTCCACGGTCACATCATCACATTTCACTGTAATTACTCTCCACAATACCCTGTTATTCTTTGTATTAGTGTTGTTGATTATCAGCGTACATACGTACATATAAACCAGTGTAATATTGTGCAGTTTCTCTTACAACACCTGAAAGAACATATTTGTTTCTTTTCTCAGAATTACGTTTTACAGTGAGTACATGTGTCAGCTGTGGAAGGACAGGATACATGAGGTGCTTGAGATGGGGAAGAACATCACCGAGCTGTTCGCCTATAAGCACCACGCCGTGACCTTGGACAAGGAGAACACAGTGGCTGAAAAGAGAAGGGAGAAGAGTCCGGGATGGGGGATGGACATCAGTAGTCACAGACCAGGTGAGTTGGTAGTATTATGTAGCTGTACACACATACGTACATATGTACATAATAGACAGTGCTTACTGTATTACTATTGTACTGTTCAGATGCTGTCATGCTTGTTTGGTATTTTGGATATGTACATCGGTGGTGGAGGTTCACACATAGTGAAATGTACCTACGTACATACATACATACGTATACAGTGGAACCTCTCTATTACAAACCTCTGAAATGCGGAAACCTCTGTAATAAGGACACCATTCTGTGTCCCAGTGTAGTACTGAAGTGTATAAAACGACCTCTAAATTGAGGAAACCTCTGTATTAAGGACTGAAATTAAGGTCCCAAAGCGTCCTTAATAGAGAGGTTCCAGTGTATGTATATAGAAAGAGTAGCTTCATGTTAGATGTTGGAACCTATTTGTTTGCACACACACTGAATTGTGGCCATTGTCCAGCTGGCCTATTCAACTACATATGTACGTACGTACGTATGTAACAATGAGTCAAGTGCTGATTGAGCATGTGGTGACCTGACCTTTCAATAGTGTGTACATTCCACTCTGGGTAGAAGTGCTGATAGGTGCATGAGATGTTTGTGTAAGTTTGTCCACCATGTCATGATCTGTGACCAGCAGTACTCCTTCAGAACAAACCTGCCCAAGTGTGCCAAACAGTCACATCAGTCAGGCTTAGTGATCAGACCGATGATGTCCCTTCTATTAGTTGCTTAAAAATCTCCTTAGAAATAATGCAACGCCATATTATAATGATAATATGATGTTGTGAACTATATTATACCCATGTACTGTACTGTTTGCTGTATTTTTTGAGCACCTTTAAGGCTGTCTTGTGTTTACTGTACGCATTGTTAACTTACCGGTTGTTTGGTCAGATGTGCATGAAATAGTGGGTATGGAGTTCAACAGACTGAGAATGAAGGAAAGCGGCCAGTGGAGGATCACAGAGTGTAACGTTGACTACCAGTGAGTTGCACTTGTATGGCTGTAGGACTGCTCTTGTCACAACATCTTGTTATCATGCTGTTATCTAGTTATAGTACTATGTTTGTGTACATACCTGTATGTGTGAACATACACATGTACGTATGTATGAATTAATGTGTGTATATACGTACGTACATAAATGTATGTATGTAATTTTACATAATAATATTATGTACGTACATACCACCGTATGTACGTATGTACGTATGAATGTATGTATGTACCTACATACGTACATACATACGTACTTATGTGTATGTAAATATGTGCATATGTACGTATGTATGTATGTATGTATGAAATTGAATGTACCCAGTGTTTCCCCCAGGCCATTTTAGCAGGGCGCCCCGCCCTGCTAAAATTTCTGACCGCCCTTCTATTTCTATAACAATAATAAAACTAAAATTATTAGGCATGTGTGTATATAAAAATGGATGAGGCATATCTGTATTAATTTTACTGTTTCACGTGGTAATGGCGTCTTTTTAGGTTCAGAAGAGCCTTCGCTGAAGTTATCGCTTTCGACGAAGCTTCAGCGCACGAATTTCAGCCCAATTTCTTAGTCTCGGCATTCAAAATCGCCGTCTTAGAAGTTGCGCAATAGACATCATGGCGACTTCGAGCATAGTATCAGATAATGAAGCTTAGTTTGAAGGAAATTGTGAACGAAATTCTCTGTAAGGGGGCCAATGTTACATTTACCACTGTTAGAATAATAATATTTAGTTAAGGTTATCATATCTTTGGTTGATGCCATGTTAGTGACATTTTAATTTTTTAACCCCATAGTCAAAAAGTGGTACGGGCCCCATGGCCGTAGTAGCCGTACCAGTTGCGCCGGCCCTGTGTATATACACTTTTTCTTTGTTGTAATTAAAATGGACTCCCAACATACATCTTGTTTTCATGCCATTATCATCACATATAATAGTAAATACAATCATTACCAATTTTTATAGAAACTATTATGAAACTTGTGATGACTAACAATTTGCCACCCTGCTACAATTTTTTTCTGGGGGAAACACTGAATGTACCTATGTCTGTATATACGTGCGTATGAACATATGTGTGTACATTGTTGTTGTAGGCAACAGCACAAGTGCTGTAATAATTGCTGTATGAACAAGTGTGTGTGGTTGGGGTTCTGTCCACATTGCACATTGAACCTGATTATCACACCTTGTCCTAACCATAATAAGTGCTGTACGTGTGGTGTTTGCAGGATGTGTTCGAGTTATCCAAAACTGCTGATAGTACCTCGTTCGGTAACTGATGGGGAATTGGAGGAGGTGGCTAAATTCAGGGTGAATGGACGTATTCCTGTTGTGGTGTGGAGGTGAGTGTTAGTTGTGGAGTTAGACACCGGTGCTATGTACGTACATATACGTATAGTGCTATGTACGTACGTATGTACATAGTGCCAGGTACCTGTGCTACGTATGTGATGTTTGGTATCACTGATGTGGTGATATTACTCCTTTCTATTTTGCTCTCTATTTTGCCTTTGCAACACACCACATACGTACCTACATACTCACACCCTGTACCTGTGTATGCTGCACACCCACGTACACACCCATGCACATACCCACGTTCACACCCATGCACACACCCACATACACACCCACATACGTACACACCCACGTACACACCCATGCACACACCCACATACACACCCACATACGTACACACCCACGTACACACCCATGCACACATCCACGTACACACCCATGCACACACACACACATATGCACCCAAATATACTCACATACACTCATTCACAGGCATGACAATGGTTGTGTGCTGCTGAGGTCCAGTCAACCCAAGGTTGGATGGTTCAGCTACAGGAATGCCTATGACGAGAAGCTGCTACTGGAGATATCAAGATCATGTGATTGGCACATGACTACCTCCGGTGATTGCTCCAATGGCATTTCTCGGCCTCCTTCAATAGTGAAGAATGGATCCAGTAACCATTTGGAGCAAACATGTCAGAGGAGGCTGCTCATCTTTGATCTGAGGGCTTACATGGCCTGTCTGGGGAATAGAGCCAAGGGCGGAGGTACCGAGAACCCAGGTCAGTATATACGTATGTATGTACGTATGTACGTATGTATGTATGTAGCAGCAGTATAAAGGTGGTGTGTGCTTGGTGAGTGTGTGAGTGCATATGTAGCTACATATGTACATCCTCTTGTCTTGTACATATTGTCTGCATGTTACTGTATTACTCGGAACCCAAGTCTTGAGAAGGTCTTTATGCATTTTACAGTTTAGTATTCTACAAACTGATTGTCACTTGCACACACACTGATGCACACATACACACGCATGCACATACGTACACTCAACACACACTGCCCATTCTATGTACATGTTGCACTGGTTGTATGGTATTGCCCATCCCATTTATCCCTGCAGACAACTACACCAACTGTGTTGTACAGTATAAGGGACTTGCCAACATTTATGATGTCTACAAAAGCTTTTCAGATCTTAGATTACTGCTCACAACAAACCCTCCAAGGTAGGTCATTACACACAAGTACTTGTGTAGCCACAGATACGTACGTATGTACGTATATATACGTGTATATATATATATATATATATATATATATATATATATATATATATATATATATCTGTTTACGTACGTACCTTATCAGTATGTACAGAGTTCGTGTCACAGGTTAAATTCTACACACACTCGAATACAGACTCTACTTACGTATGTTCCTTACAGCTTCCTGTCTTCACTCGAGAACACAAAGTGGTTGTTGTACATATCTCAACTGTTGGCTGTGTCCCTGGAAGTGGTAGCGACTCTGGACAAGGAGGAGCTCCCTGTCCTTGTCCACTGCAGTGATGGTTGGGACAGGACTCCACAGGTGGTAGCGCTGGCCAAGATCATCCTCGACCCACACTATCGTACCATCGAAGTGAGTACATGTGTTTCCTATCTGCTGCACGTACGTATCTATGTTCACAGTGATGTATGTATGTACTTGTATGTTCATTCGTACGTATGCACACGTGTGGATGTAGTTCACACATTTTATAAATTGTGTGTGGCTGATAACCTTGGTAGCAACGACTATAGTATACACATGTATTGCGGCAAAGCGTGTGATTCTCTGTACTGTGAAACCTTCCTGGAGTGTCCATTCAGTCATCTTATGTTGATATATTGTGCCTTGGAACCTGCAAGTCACAGTTTGTATGAGCGTACATGTATACGTACATATACATACGTACGTACATATGCATAGTATGTACGTACATACGTATGCATAGTACATATGATGCATTGTATACATGCATCATCTGTACCCCACAAGACATTCTGTTGTATACAGACTTTCTTTATAAGAAATGCTGTTGTGATAATGCGTGGTAGCTAGGAAGCTCAGTAATAGCCTGGTTGTACAGCATTGTTTGCTAAGTTCTGAAGATGCCTATGTACGTATGTACAATGCTTTGTTTGTGTAATGTTCAATTGTTTATATTCTCACCACTTGTTTCCTATTCAAAACAACATTTCAGGGCTTCCGTTTGCTGATTGAGAGAGAGTGGCTCTCCTTTGGGCACCAGTTTGAAAAGAGGTGCAATTTTGCTTTTCAAGATAAAAAGAGCCCTATCTTCCTTCAGTGGCTGGATTGTGTCCACCAGTTGCTAAAGCAGTGTCCTTGTGAATTTGAGTTTAATGAAGATTTACTGGTTAGTGATTTGTTTGTTTTGTGTGTGCACAATGCCTATATTATGCATGTACATACATATACTGTACGTATATGTGTATGGTTGGTTTGGAGGCTTGAAGAGTTCCTATGAACAGCACAAATATACGTACAGGTCCTTAGTCATTGTAGGATTCGTACACAATCACACACACCCCTTGGGATTCTTAGCTACCAATATATGCGTATTCTAACCATTTAAAAACAATCCATTACCTCGTCAATGGCCACAAGCAGGTTTCTGAAGATACTCAACTCAGTATCATACCAACATCGATTTGCTTATCAAATTGGAACCCCTCTCTTAAATCCTGCCTACAGGCCTGTTATGTAACATGTCTCATTTGTAGTCACTGCATAGTACTGCATAGTACTGTATATCATGTTCAACACATTTCGACTGTACGTATACTGTACCTATTATGTATATACATATGTATGTACGTACGTACATGTATGATTTATGTTATCGCCAGTTAAACAGACATACATGTATGTACACATCTGCATACGTAATACGTACAGTACATACGTACGTATGCAGTACTACATGTATGTACGTTTGTACGTACGTATGTGTGTTTATCTGGTGCATGTATACTGTTGTGTAGCTGTATCTACTCACAATTTTTTGGTTTGTAGCTGTTCCTGGCCAACCACTGCTACTCCAACTTGTACGGTACTTTCACTGGAGAGTCAGAGAAGGAGAGGCAGGACCACAATGTCTACACAAGGACCAAGTCCGTATGGTCCGCTTTGGAAGATAATCAGATGATGTTTATGAATTTCGTGTACTCAAAATCAGTTGGCAAAAAGGTGCGTACATACATAGAACCAACAAAACACACTGCTCTTATGAAGCAGTAACAGCATTTACGTACTTATTCATTATATTGTATAGATGATGGTTAGACCGTGTTACTGTGTGCATGCAATACACTGTTTCACTTCATTGTATGTACGTAGGTGTTGTGTGTTCAATCTGACGTGAAGTACATGGTCCTATGGAACAGGATGTACATGCAGAGCACTTGCAATCGTGTTAGAGCAGCGTCTCGCAGCTCTTCGTCCGACCCCTGTACCTCCATGCCAGAGCACATTGGACTGTCTGACAGACACGAGCTGGCAAGCTGGACACCACAACCTGCCAAGCAAGACACTACCACTGAGGAAGCACCGCAGACCATGGAGATGAGTAGAATGGGATCGAAGAACAAGCGATCCAAAGTGGATGTCATTATCGGATCTTTGGAGAAGACAGATTCGGTCTTCATGACTGAAGATCACAGTAATGTGCGCCCTCTTCATGTGAATAAAGATTATGTGAACAGTATCCGGCCTCTCCTCGGTCCTGATGGGTTTGTGCAGGTTGTGAACCCAGTACAGTGCCGCCTGCAGCAGCTACTGAAAGAACACAAAACTGAAGTTACTCATCTGAACAAACGTGTTCACGAATTGCAGGAGGAGAGGAGAAGTGTCTCCGAGAAACCTGAAGTTAGTCCCCACCCCCTGTACTACCTGTGATGCAAAGTGCACACTGGGTGTGAGATCTCATGTGTCACTGTCCTCGCTTCCTTGTCCCTCAAGGATCCCTGTACTTGTTAGTACATGTAGGTACATAGGTAGTATCTTTTGATCCCATTGCCTTCAGTAGCACTGCATCAGACTGCATGTGTGTACAGTGTGGATGTGTGTATCTCTGAGCTTATCTGTTCTCTCACGCACAGTTCACATTCGTACTTTGTAACAGTCATAGATCATGTCACAGTAGCAGCTCTACAGCTCTCTTACATACGTACATACATATGTACTGTCTATGGGTACACCTTTCCTATGCGTATACGTACTTCCCGTACGTACAACTTTCCTACTTTTATATGTACATAGATCTTTCCTACGCTATATTTCCTATATGCACAGCTCTCCTATTGTGTTGTGTACTTCCCTGTACGTATAGAGCTTTTCCTGTATATTTCCCTAATATACGAATAGCTCCCTTGTATAGTTTACCACTTGTAAAAATTATACGTACATACATACATATGCTACGTATGTACGTATGTATATTGTAGCTGTGTATACACTTTTGTATATGTTACTATGTGTGCATCTCTTCTGTATATGCCATCATGCGGTATGTACTCCGACTACAGGAACCCAGTCCCACTTTTAATAGTTGGGAAGAAGTGAACAAGGTGGAGGAGGCTGTCAAATGGGTCCCGGACCATGCTGTCAACTCTTGTATGAACTGCAGCACAGTCTTCTCCCTCTTGAGACGAAGACATCACTGCAGGTATATACGTGGAGCACATATGTGCGTGTATGTAGTACTTATTGTAATGAGTTCATTGTATGTGTTGTACCCTATGATGTGGTCTGTTCTCACTTCAATCATGTCATGTTTGTCTCGCTAGGAATTGTGGTGGTGTGTTCTGCTACGATTGTGCCCATCACTTCATGCCCGTGGAGTCGGAACTGCTCAATAAACCCGTTCGTGTCTGTGAGTGCTGCTTTGATAAACTTGATGGACACCTCAGAAAGGACAACAATTCCATGGACAGCTCTGAATCTACTAACAAAGACATCTGACTTTCTACTTTGTATTTCTGTCTTTGACAAGTATTACATTTGTACTTTATGTACATTAATTTAGTACTTTGTGTATAATTTTGATCGTACATGTTTACTGTTTTAGTCTTGATTATTATAATCAATAAAATTGTATGTTTGTGCATGTGTGTACACATAAACCTGATCTGATGTATAGCATACATTCATGCACATACGTATGTATGTGCAGTACATACATAATAGTAGTGGATATTTGGTATTATAAGTAAGTTTGCAGATTTATACATTATACATACGTAAGTATGCTACTATGATATCAATTATACATCCATAAATGATACTGTAGTTAAAATTTTGAAATATTAAAATATCAATAAAATTATACATACGTATATGAACAGAATAACAATGCATTATCATATGGAATAAAAGATACGGTTTGTATGTAGCATCTGGTGGACTGGGACACAGTTGGAGGTTCATTCATGGACTGCTCACTGCACATCAACAGTTTTAAGAAATTCATCCAATATTGACACCATCCTGCTGTAGTGAGGGTCTGGAAGGAATACAGGAAGTGGACACATCATATCACTGTATAAAAATGTGCACGGAGATACAGATGATAGATGGTGTATTGCTGAGTTGAAATAAATCAGTGAATCTTTGATTTGTACTTGTACCCTACTGAATAGGTTCTACTTGACCAAACTCAAAAGGATAAAACATGCCTGCTGTATGGCTTCTACCCTGTTGCATCCAATCCTATCTCACCATGAGGGAAGGGTAATAAACAGCAATAATTTCAGAATGAGTCTAGTGCATGCATGTACGTGTATATTTGTACTGTACGAGCTAACTGAAAACAAGTAAAGCAGGACATCCAGGTGTGGGAGGACAATAAAGCAGGACCTCCCAGTGTGGGGGGACACATAAAGCAGGACCTCCCAGTGTGGGGGGAACACATAAAGCAGGACCTCCCAGTGTGGGGGGACAAATAAAGCAGGACCTCCCAGTGTGGGGGGAACACATAAAGCAGGACCTCCCAGTGTGGGGGGACACATAAAGCAGGACCTCCCAGTGTGGGGGGAACACATAAAGCAGGACCTCCCAGTGTGGGGGGAACACATAAAGCAGGACCTCCCAGTGTGGGGGGACAAATAAAGAAGGACCTCCCAGTGTGGGGGGACAAATAAAGCAGGACCTCCCAGTGTGGGGGGACAAATAAAGCAGGACCTCCCAGTGTGGGGGAACAAATAAAGCAGGACCCCCAGTGTGGGGGGACAAATAAAGCAGGACCTCCCAGTGTGGGGGGAACACATAAAGCAGGACCTCCCAGTGTGGGGGGAACAAATAAAGCAGAACCTCCCAGTGTGGGGGGACAAATAAAGCAGGGCAAGTCAGTTTGATGGTGATCTAGAAAATCAGTTTATTGTGGAAAATCACTGGAATTTTGTCCTTCAATCCAGGTTGAGATCAAGTAGATCTACATTCAGCAGGAAGCCTTGAGGTTTGCTTTTGGTGGCAAACAGTGAACTCAGTTTACCTTGAGATATCATTTCCTTCAGTCTTAAAGGTTCCATTTCTTCCAGTTCATCTAGGGCTCTGTGGACCTCATCAAGTGTCTTCAAATTCTACCATCACCACAATCATAAGAACATAATATTATTATGTTATGCTACATAATACAAGGATATGCACATACGTAAATATGTAATAGCTAAAGTACCTCTGGAGAAGCTGTATCCGCTACAGCTTCTCCAGAGGTACTTTAGGTATTACTGTATGTGGTATGTTGCGTGGGCAATGATTAGTAGACATGTGAAAAGGAAACAACCAATTATCCACAATGCAACATCGAATGAAGTGTGCGTACATCAGGGAAGTGTGCACACATCACGAATGTATGCACTGCCTTTCCTTTGAAGTCGCCCATGCAACATACCACATACATATTTGTATCCTGGTTGAGGGGTAAATCAAAGGAAAATCCGTGCGTATATACATAAGCCATGTAGCACAGGTCAGTGATACCGTACAGGTCACCAGACAGGTTTCATTGTTAGGATTAATGGTGTGAGAACAAGGCAGGAAATTAGTAAACACATTTCTACTGTATATAATATTATGTTATATTGAGCTATGTGCATGTTTGCAGTATAAATTGTCTATCATTTATCACCCCAGGATACAAGTTAGTTGTGTCCTGCCTAGGTATGCTGCAGCAGATAAAGTGCTAACAGATTACCTTGGGCTGCTACAGCAAACCTAGGCAGGATATAACTATTACTTATATTCATACATACAAATTCACCAACGAATAGCAGCAGATTAATGAGAATTCACTGTGCATAGGAATTACAGTTCATGATGGAGTTTCTCTTTTGTGAAATAATTAATCATTCAATTCAGTTTAATTCCACCAATCAGGACACATGAGCAAACCACTCACACTCCTACATACGTACCTCTGTAATCTTCTCCATATACGAATGGACTTTTTTGAACGTAGGGCCAAGATCTGAAATGAACATCAAACACTATATCAATATGTGAATTTACACATATGAAGTTACGAACAGGTAATCTACATGTACTATCATGCATATACGTACATACATAAGGTACATACAGTACATACGTATAACTACACTAAATGCATGTTGAGCTAAATTAATGCAACTGAGCATACATAGTATCAAATACACAAACAGGATGCTTCTGACAATAGAGGACTGACTTTGGTCACCTAGTGGACGCCTAGTGAGCACCACTCGAGACTGGATGTGGTGAGTACACCATACATACACTGACCTGAGAACACTGGGGGACTCTTATGGGTCCATGGACGAATCTCCTCGTTGTACACATGTCTGAAGCTACCCACTACTTGGTTCAAAGTAGATAAGTTCATCTTTAAGGACTTCTGCTGTGACAACAGCGCACTGTGATCAATACCCCCTGGGGGTTGCTACAGTATGTGCAGAAGTATGCATGTAGTCTGTTACACTTGTATGCCATGTGTACACACATATGTACAGTTACCAAGACAATAGTATTATATTATCTGCAATATCACATGTGCAACACACGGTAATTTGTGTTAAAAAGCAGTGAGACAGCTGTCCAAGTACTTGAAATGGTGAGGCAGTGATGGAACTGTTACAAGAAATTTACAACACTGTGACATACACACACTGCACCACATGCACCACATGCACACACACACACACACACACACACACACACACACACACACACACACACGCACGCACACACACACACACACAAACACACAAACACACACACACACACGCACACACACACACACACACACACACACACACACACACACACACACACACACACACACACACACAATGATACATACCATCTTCATCAGTTTTGCTAAATTTTCCTGTTCTGCTTCGAGTTGCTTGGCAACCAATTGTGACTGCTGCATCAGTTGTGGTAGAGAGGGTACCTGCAGTTGACTTGACCTGCACACACACATACATATGCAAACATTATGGCTAGCAGAGCATGATATGCATGTGATACAGGTAATAGACCCTACAGTATGGATGGTAGATCAGAAGGTGAAACACATATATGCATGAATTATGTTGTTGTAATTATTGTTCATATCAACCCTCCATTAAACACGCATACACAAACATACACAATATACGTATGTATGTGTGAACTGCATAAGCACATAATACGTAGTGTATGTACAAACATGTACATACACACTATAGGCCAGTTACAATAGTATATTAGTAATAGCATAACACGCACGCACGCACACACACACACACACACACACACACACACACACACACACACACACACACAAATATACACACACACACACACACACACACACACACACACACACACACACACACACACACACACACACACACTTTGATGGAAGATCACTTATATTCAAGCTAGTATTGTGCTTCGTGGACAGGCCACATGCTTTCATAATGTCCGGCGTAAAGAGAGAGATTTGCTGAGGAAAAACCTCCTTCAAGTCTTCTCTTTGACAAAGAGCATCGATGAAGTAGCAAGATTTCTCCACCTCACTTTGTAACCTGAATGAGAAGAGCATCCAACCCTTAAAAACTGAACACAGAAGTTGAAGATACAAAGCACATGAACACATATAGTCCATGCAACTACCTTAGTACGTAAGCACCCTGAAGGGCACATCAATTCCATACTGCTTATCAAAGATACATATTATCAGTTACTAGCTAGCATAAATGTAATAGGGACATTGTTAGTGCGTGTAGTTGTGTCAACCAGAACTACTGTACACATAATATGTACTAACCAGTACTTACCAAGTAAAATTTTTACACACATGAAGTATGACAGGAAGCACAGTCAGTAACAAATGGTTTACAGAATTTCACGACACCCTCACATACACATACACATATGTATGTACGTACATGCTGGTATCGGCAAAAGGGTCGTCCAATGTCTTTGCCACTAACACCATTTCAGTCAGAGTTTCCATAAACACAATCTGTCTGGAAAAATGCGTGGTGCCCTGAGAACAGCAATGGGTCAGACGAGATCACCAGACATATGTGCATAGGTGTACAGGTCATGTATTCAGCCTTACAAATATTCTACACAAACGAGCCAGAAATTAACATGTACTTCTTTTATGCATACAAACATGAGCGTGATACGTTTGTATACATGTAAATGCATACCATAGCATTATTTCTTCACATATCTTACTATTGCATTCATTCACATACAGTAGTATGATACATCTTTACATAGGTACAAACATGAGTATAATACATTTTACACACGTACATTGCAATATGACAATAAACAAATATTTGCTACAAAAACAAATGAACATAATGTTAAAACGGTTGAAATTGTACAACACAAAGTGGAATCCCTGTTTAGAACAGTAGGCAATGTAACTGAACCTTGATGAGTTCATGATCTTGAGGTTGGCATAGCCCAAGCCAGGAAAGTGCAGTAGATAGCTCTAAAGAGAGGTAAGAAACCCGAATTTAATACGCAAATACACACAGACAGATATACAGCTAGACAAACAGACAGACACCACACACACACACACACACACACACACACACACACACACTTGGCACAAGTGCTTCTGGTCTTTGTGGCTGGGAGAATATGTCTTGAAGCTTAGGATCAAACCTAAGAATTAATGGAAAATACCGGAATGCAGATTGGTACGCATGCACACACGCAGTCCAACATCATGCGATGAACCGAACACTTACATTGATACTAGCCACTGAAGTATACGAAGCCTCTGCTCGCCTGGCGTGAAGATGATATCCAGTATCACGCCCTCTGAGTAATCTTTTATGAAGGGACATTTTAATTCCTATAATGAAAAAAATAATTCTGAATGAAGAATTATGAAATATTATAAGATCATGTAACCATAAAAAACGAAGCTAGCTATGCTAGTCAATCTTACCCTCAAAGCAACCAATATTCTTCTCTTGCGATTTTGAGCATCGTTATCTGCCATTTTGTGCGCGCACAGATCACGTGACGTTTCGTCATTCTGAGAGATGACGTAGGAAAACAGGGTATCCGAAGTTTATTAGAGGAGGCTTACATGTTATCGGAAGGTATAGAGTACAGTAAATCGTTATTTGAACGAAGATTTCACCGCGATCGAATATCCAATGTGTGTTGTAAGTTGTACACTTTCCGTTCGAGCGTCCTAATCTTTTATCCATGGCAAAATAACAGTCCGTTTCAATTGCTTGCAATCAAGTACGTAGTGGTTGATAGATATGTAAATACAAAACAAACAAACATGCAACTGCAAAAGCCTACAAGTGTGTATCAAAATATGAGCTAAATAAAACTACGTATATGGGAATTCCAACACGTTTTACTGAGTGTACACTATATGCATGAGTAATTTAACAACAGAGATAAGCGTTGAGTCCATCGGAAGTGTTCATGGAGAAAATGGCCAGGGATGGCAGATAGAGAGCAAGAGATGTGGAGATCATGGCAATTATGTAGGCATAGCCAAGTTCACACACTCCAGCTTGGTATATGTCAGCATAATTACGGCCGCAAAGATTCTTGTAGAACTCGGATCCAAAGCAAACAGGGAATATGAAGAGCCCTATTAGTATACAAACAGCTGGAAAAGACAAGGAATAAGGGAGGACATATTACGTAGGTCAACTTGTGCCCACTGTTGGCATTAAAGCAAGGATACTGCACATGCAAACAAACAATGTATAATATAGTTGTACAGGTAGGCTTAGTCATATATTCAAATATGCACACAATCATGCATGTAGACACACTGTGATAATTATATCGACACACAGCAAATACAGGAGACATACAGTCATGCATGTGATTACAACCCTACATACAAGCACACAGTCATACATGCACACACACACACACACACACACACACACACACACACACACACACGCACACACCACACACACACACACACACACACACACACACACACACACACACACAGTCATACACATACCTGCAATAATCTGAAACCAGAATGCAGTGAGAAAGATAGAGATTCCCTTGATTCTAGGCTTACAGTATGCAACAATACCAATAAAGAAGGAGATTATCAATAGCCCACATCCAAATCCGTAAACGCAAGCAGCAGCCAACAAGACAGCGATGTCTTCAGCATTGCTTGGTAAGACATCCGTAGTGTCCTCTGTGTACTGCAGGTAGTGGTATGACCCCGCTATCCAACTGTTCCCTCCGTCATTGGAGTAGTTGGCGCGGAACCAAGTCATCCCTATCTCTATGTTGTAAATGTAGTCGGATGGTTTTGGGGTCCTCATGGCTGTGTCCACAAGAGCCTCACTTCTGTCCGCCCTTATCCACACTGGAAGCGCAAAAGCGATGCAACAACCGGCCGTGAACAGCAGTGTTGCCGCCAGCCACGCTGTCGACACGCAGGATATACCAGACACGGTCACTGGTTCGGCTCTGAAGCGCTTTCTAGCGAGCGAGGAAGTGTCCCCTTTGGCTGGGCCTACAAGTTGAGAAGTGCTATCCGACATTCCTGCTTGGCTTTGACCGAGGCCGAGAAAGGAGCCTCCTCCCCCGGATCTGGACCCTAACTGACTCATTTTGGACTTTCTTCAAAAGCTCTTGTGTATGGGCGGTACCCTTCAAGCGCTCTGTATATTGAGGGGAGGATCCGAGGGGGTGTTTATCATTGAGGGGGAGTGGTCAACAATAATGGCGTCCGTTAGAGTGAATATTGAGGAGGTATACTCTAGCGCAACGAAGATAGGGCAAGAATTCCAGCGCGTGATCGAACAGCACGGCCAGGATGTAGTATCTGATCTTCTTCCTTTGGTTGTTCAGGCTCTAGAGCAGTTGGAAGAAGTCGTAGAAGAGGTGACCGAACTTCACAACGAGAACGGTAAACTGTCCTTAGAAGCGTCCCGACTACAAGCAGAAACAGAAGCACGGCAAAATCTCGCAAAGGAGAAGAAGGTGACGTATTGTTAAAGCTAACGCTAGAGCACTAAGTGTGCTTAATTGGTAAAAACCAATCAGGACAACGGATTAATTAGCGGCAGCCTCAAATCGCACCCCGATAATTGTTGTACATAAAACTAGAAGAGCTTGATGTCTTGTAGTGCCGGGTTTGGAAGGAGAGTGTTCGACATGTAGTTAAGGCAGTTTCAAAGACAATCTGCCTACCTACGTACAAGGAGACTCTAGTGCTTTGTAGTGTCAGATTTGGAAGGGGCTAAACTGACTTTACTTGATTCTTATTTGTACAATTTGGGGTCACACTGTCACTGTTGATGTACAACAGTAATGGTATAGATCAGTGATATTCATATACAGACAGGTTAGCAACTGTACATGTATGTCTTTGTATTGCAGAACCTCAAAGAATTACTAACCTTGAAGGAGAAAGAAATTAAAGAGTATAAAGACAAAGTGGATCATCTTCAAACTACAGCAGATGAACTCACTGCGAAGTTGAGAACACAAGAAATGGCAGTATCAGAAGCTGGTCAGAATATCTCAATCCCAAATGTGCTTTACTCACGATTTGTACGTACAATGACTGCGTTCTTGTGAGAGAAATATGATGAGTTGGAAAATTTGCCATATTTGCCCAAAAACCTTACGTACGTACTTTACATTAATAGTACTATCAGCAGTTATAACCTATTTCGTAAAAATCACCAAACTGCAATTTTTCCACTAAATCCTCTGTCAGTATGTCCACCTATACAGTCCTTGTTGTGCACTGTTTGGTGTCAGTATCTTGGCTTCATTGAAACAGGTGAACTTATTTTCTGACAAGGAGCAATTAGATGTTGACCGTGTAATATCAGTGTATAAACAAGTTTAATTAAAATTTGAAACATGATTGACTGATTGTTCTTAAATAAATGCTTGATGTTGTTGAATACTGTGTTCTATCTCAATTCCAAAGGTGTTGAATATAAAGAGTTACAACAACAAATAAAGGATTTTGAGAAGCAACTCGCTGAGAAGGACACTTTATTAAAGGAGACCAGACAGGTTAGGCAGGTGCAATATGTATAAGACAACAGTGACAGAGCTTTTCACTTGCTATCTTCAATTTGAAGCTATATTCGAATGTACAGGCATATACCTATGTGTATATAGAATGTATGTAATTAATGCTTAGTGTGTGTGTCTGAATATTCCACTGTGTGTCTTAAGTGCGGAGTATTTGTGGTGTGTTCTTTCGCACATTGACAAATTATTTTTCTGCCCTTTGTCAGATTTTGCTAACGGTTGTTATGATACAATAGGTGTTCAATGGCCCCAAGATACATGTCTGTATGGTGTCCCGTCTGTTTTGACTTGTAGCTTAAGCGCAGTGATTCGAGTACCCAGGTGCAGGAAGACTTTGCAAGGCTTGAAGTAAAGCTAGAAACAGTGCAAGGTAAATTGGACGAGAAAACAAAGCAATCTGTTGAGAAGAACCAGAAAATTAAGCAGGTATACATACATGTGTGTACATATGCAGGTAGCACATGCAGCATTGTGGTCAATATGATAGTACAAAATTAATGATTAAACATTCTGTTGATACATCATAATATGTACGTACTTTCATATGTACATTGTCGCGTATGTATAGAAGTGTGTATGCATGTGTACACACACGCAAACAGTACATAATTATGTAGATATACCTATGTCTGTTAACTGAACAGCTCATGAAGCAATTGGATGAACAGAAAGCTAAAATTGGCCAGGAAGCGTCACAGCTGTCAACCTACCAGCAAAAGGTAGGTAAATTGGAGAAACAGCTTGACGACTACACCAAGCAGCTGGAAGTCATGAACAGGCAACAGAGGAGGGTAGGTTCAGTCCATACCCAACACATTCATACAATTCTGAGTTGTCACTCACTTTGTGTTACATACGTACTTGGTTTCATGCCTCATCAAGCAAACAGCAGAGAAGTATTATAGTACATACATACAGTACATGTATCATATGTTTGTGCACGTAAAGCTTAATCATGCAAATCCCATCCTGTGTGGATTAGTACAGTCTCAATACAGTTGTGTACGTAATACCATGCAACTAACTTCAGTACACCATTCTTGATTGAACACCCATGAAGTAGAGATATTTGTTGTATATACATACGTATATACATACTGTACATTCTTTATCGTATAAATGTTGTTTATGTGTACAGTGATGTGTTCACTGTACTGTATGTTGGTCCCTTTGTGCAGTCTGTATGTTATAAAACGCGAGCCCAGTATAAGGGACGAACTGTTACTGTATGTCTAATGTCACACCATGTATACTGCACACACAATACACTGTACATATTATTATTATATTATGGATGATGTACACCAGATTCATTTAACATTTGCATTGACCCATTATGTTTTGTACTTATTCTTCACATGCTCTTAGCTTGATGAAAAGTTTAAAAAATCAGCCGCTGAAAATCAGTCCTTACGTGTCAAAGTAGTTGAATTAGAACAGCAGCTGGAATCAAAGAACAGACAAGTTGGAAAGAAAAGCAAAAGAATACAAGAGGTATAGTGACTGGGCTAAACACCACCTGACATCTACGTACCTTGCTAATCTGACATGAGAGCTACGTAGGTTAAGTACTTTGCAGCTGTTTTTATTGTACAGTTAGTGTACAAATTTACACCTCCGGACATAAGACAAAATGTTGAATGAATGAAAAGTGTCAGCAGTTGAATCAGATTGTGTTCCTAGTGGAGTGGTGATATCCACATGACAGCATGTTTTCTCTTTGCATGCTGTGCAGTTGAGTAAACAGCTTGATGAACAAATAGCACTAAATGAACAACAAAATGGAGACCAGCACAGTGTGAATAAGAGAGAGTCAACAGTAGAAGTCACTGCATTGAATGATAGAGTGGCTGAGCTAGAGGAAGAAGTGGAAAGGGTGAAAAGCAGTACACTGAAAAGAATCGAGGTATGTACATACGTGAATACATGTACATATGCTTTACTTGCATTGGTTAATTTCAGTGGTTTTAACATATACGTATGTACATACGTACATGAATTCGTGTACAGTGGGACCTCTCTATTACAACCCTCTAAAATATGGAAACCTCTATAATCAGGACACCATTCTGTGTCCCAGTCTAGTACTGTAGTGTATTAAATGACCTCTGAATTGAGGAAACCTCTGTAATAGGAACTAAACTTAAGGTCCAAAAGTGTCCTTAATAGAGAGGTTCCACTGTACATAGCTTTACTTGCATTGGATACTTTCAGTGATTTAACATACTATTAGCAAAAGTCCAGACCGAATCCCAAGTAAATTTGTTTTGCATTCTTGTCATTTAAAAGCAACCAGTGGAACAGGTGGAGAAAAATTTCTCGGAACAGTCTGTTTCTGATTCTGAAGTCGGAGCAGTCACCGAGCTGAGTAACACTGCATCAGAACAACCCAGTACAGCTCCTGTACCGGAGTTTTACAGGTCCGATCTACTTCAAGTGTTGCAAGAGAAGACTGACTACATGACAAAGTTTTTCAATGTAGAGGAAGAGAATGAGGTTCTCAAACAGCAACTTGCCAGGTACCTTTGTATCATAGATGTCTTCGTATAGGGGATGCATTGTGTTTTGTTGCATAGTCAAATCAAAGAGATCAAAGAGTACAAAGAGCAAAGAGCAAAGTGTGCATATATTTGCTCAATTTCCACACTTCCAATGCCAAGTAATTGTTATTAAGATTTGTCAATCTATTGCCTAGCAACTCATTGTTCGGCCATAATAAGCTGTGAGAGATGCAATTATATTATTTTATATGGAAACATACCACATAACAACTAAAGTGCCTTTGATAGGATGTAACAGTTACAATCACTTTTGCATATTGTTAACGCGACCTTTCCACTTGTTAATAGTTGAGTTGAAGTGCCTTTATAATCCCTATAGCTCTGCCAGAGGTATGTACTTTAATTAACTATTGCTTTCATAATAATAATATTGGTTGATAAACCACTTTCATTGCAATATACCAAGTGTTGCATATATACCTACATGCTTCATGAATACCTGATGTACATATTTGTGAGTATGACGTGTACATAAGTGATTTTGTAGTTGTAGCTTTGTATACTAGTGAAAAAATTTTTGTTGGAAGATATGTTTATTGCATTATTGTTGGGAAACATTGCAGTCGGCAATCCCTATTCAAATGTTCTTGTGTGTTCCATGTAGTATACTAGAACGGCAGAAAACTCAGTCGAAGCGAAGGCGGACAATTTCGTCTGAACAAAGTGGAGTTCGTAGCATGTAGGTTCAATGTGTTGTGTTGTGTTGGAGATTATTGATGAATGGCAAAAGTGAATATATTATGCGTATCATGAATATCTCATGTGCATACGTCACGTATGTGATGTACACAATGAATTCCTGATGTACATATGTGATGTACGTATATGGTGGGTGTCTAATGTGCATATATTACGAATTAAGTGTGTATGTCATTGGTATTTGCAATTTCTGTCAAAGTGTTGTGATAAACCTCAATCTTGGCATGTTGTACATCATAGGTGTCCACCATACAATGTCCTACAGCAGGGCAGTCATGGCATAAAATACGGTGAAACCTCTCTAATCCGACACTCAATGGGACCTGAGAATAATGTTGGATTAGGAGGTTGTTGGACTATGGAGTGCCTCTTACCATACTTATGTATGGTGACTGTACCTCATATAATGGTCGGATTAAAGAGAATGTTGGATTATATAGGTGTCGGATTAGCGAGGTTTCACTGTATAACTTTTCCCAGTGAGAGTGGAGCTGACTTTCCGCTCACTCAGCTTGCGAAAATTGTAAGCCTCAATTGCATACTATTTAAAGAGGCCATAGGTGGCAATAAACTCGTCAAAACGGTTGCTGCAACTATCTTGGTGCTTGGAGTTGGCCATGTGCCTATGTATATCCTTTAGCCTGTCGTGAGCCATGCTGAAATCAGCTCCACATCTATCACAGAGTGCAAATTTTGGACTCCATTCACTTGTTGACACACCATGCATAGCTGGGAAGCTTGAACTTTGAACTCTCTCTTAAGCTTCTTTTCCACACTTGTGTCTATAATTCTTAGTTGCGTCAGATTGATAGAATGAATGTGCCATCTTGAAGCATGAACAGCTTGTAAGCAATTACAACATTTCACGCTTGGGGATTTATTTTAGTAACAAACTAATTGCTAGTTTAGTAAGTAGAATTGCCATCCTGTTTGGAAATTGGGACAAAAGGAAGTAAGGTCGGAATACTGGGATGGTTGACACCTGTGGTATGGTGAATGTTACGAAAAATAAGATGTATTGTATTATTACTTCTACAGTATGGACAAGACCGTCACCCTGAAGAGAGATGGCTCCAGTAGTCTTCCCCAGCAATGAACCCACCTACCGACCTGTAGACCAGCGTCGTGTATGCTCACCAGCATTGACAAATTTTAAAATGACCTGTGAATTGTTTAGTTTTGTATTTTTGAATTATTTCTTGTGATTGAATGTGGCACATTGAAATTATACAGAAATGCAATCTAATGTAGTGTATCAGGTGCAGAAATAAATATGATGATAGATACTGTTTGTTTGTTTTTTTTACCTTAAGCACACTTGCATGCAAGCATGGGAAATATCATGATTAGGCTACAAATTTAAGTTCTTGTATAGGCTTATAACTATATATATATATATATTGAAGCTGTAATAATATTCATCCACTACATTACATTTATACATATGAATGATAAGTGAGTGGCTTGAATAAATTGGACCAGGTTTAGTTTTATACAGTTAATAATGTTACTTTCAATGTATATATTTAATTTATTGTACCAATAGTGAATTGATTACAACTATCTTGCCTATATTATTTGCTGTATTGTTAGCATTATAATGGTAATTACTGGAATGACTACCAGTACAAATATCAGTTCATGAAACACACACTACAAACTATCATTGCAAAAATGATGCAAAAAATAGCTGTTATAGAAAAAGATAGCTTGTGTATTCTTTGAAAAAATAAGTGGAAAATGATATGTGTACGACCTGAAGCTAACTAATAATAATAACAAAAATAGTAGAATTAATACAAGAAATTATTCATGTAAATTCAGCAAATTTAAGCACCCATGAACAAATCACTTGTTAGTCCAGATTTTTACATTTGATACAATTCTGGAACTCTGTGTATGAGGAGACAAATTGTACCATCATAACATCACGCACACATACACTAGAATTGTACCACACACTCCACTCATTGTACAGTGTAACAAATAACAAATGATTGAAGCATTAAGTAGATACCCAGATATTTGATGGACCAATGCAGGTGTAGCTAATAATGAATAAGATTGTCCAGTGGGCCATTTTTGGTAAGCAGAACTGGCACTGCGAGATAACCCTAAAGGTGAGTCGAGATGCCCAAGTCGATGTTCATCATAACCCAGGAAAGGTGTTGGTCGATCCAGACAGCAGAACGGTGGCCATAAAAGTCAGAACCCACCAAGGGGTGTGTAACAACTGACTTGCCAAATCGACCGGCCCTGAAAATGGATGGCACTGAAGTGTTGCCCCATGCAAACCCAGCCTCTAGAAGTCTGTGATTGTGATTGAGTTTTGCAAGTAAACTACTTTTAGGAAGTGATGTAAAAGGGAGTATTTCCAAAGGCAGTTCTGATTCCCAGCATATTATATGTACACTTTACATACCGAAGATGGCTCTCAGTGTTGAAGATGTTGTGAAGTAGCATAAAGCAGACCATGTGCATTATGAACAGTTACACTCTGACATATGAACAACACTGTTAGAAAATTATGATAGAAGTTAGTTGACATGCTGAGCCATAATAGATTGATGTCTATTTATTTGGACAATTACGCACGTCACTTGTGGGCAAATAATTGCAACGTTTCGTTTGACAATGACAATTGTCACACTTAGTTTTGTAAGCATTGCCTGAAGAAGTCCAAGAGGGCGAAACATTGCAATTATTTGCCAACAAGTGACGTGCGTAATTGTCAAAATAAATAGACATCAATCTATTAACACTGTTAGAAGCCCTCATTCATAATCATATAAGAGGAATATCGCATTTATTGCTCACTCAGTGAAGAACAGAACTGAAGACCCACAGTATTATAGAATACCACACCGTGTCACTCACTTTTTCCCTTTTGTACCAATTTCCAATCCACTTCTCTTCTTCCTACCAACACGGAATCTTGATTTGATGTAATTGACAACATAGTCAACCAGCTTGGTAGGGTTTGACAATGTCAATGTTAACCTATGTTGTACCCTCTTCCCGATAATGGTCATGTTGATACTGGCTGCAAATTCCCCCCCACTTACTGCATCTAACATCCCCTCCAGTGTGGCACTATGGATTTGAAGAAGGTTATCGAGTCCTCGTTCTACTACGGCAGCGCAAACATTAAGCTTATTCCCCAGTCTGGATTTTGCCCTTTCCAAGTCTGCCTTTGCTCCATTCAGCCGAGAAGTAGCAGTTCTCAGTATCGTTTCAGCTCCTCGTAGAGCTCCTCTGCCCTCAGAGAGTGTTCTCTCAAAACCCCGTAATGTAGCTTCTGCTGCTCTAAGAAGTGTCTCCCAAGTTGCTTTGAGTGCTCGACATCCTGCATTAGCGGCTACACAAGCTGGGTCAGTGACGGACTTATGACAAGTTTTGGCTCTACAACCTCCTCTCCAGCTACAAGAAAGTCCACAAGGATAAGGCACAGATACTACAAAAAATAAAGTGTAAAATATCTACATACAACTCCCAGTATTACCATAACACTATGCATCAATAACTAAAATTTCTATATTATTACCATGTATTGCAAAGCATGTACCAGGCAATAATGAAGTGCTCTTACTAATTATAGTAATTGTTACATCTGATTAAACTAGATTATTAGTAAATACACTAACCTGATCCACAACTGCGGATATGACAAACACTATTGACCTTATTCCTGACCCTGTCAACCTCCCTCCGAGCTCCAGCTACTTTGTTTTCAAATTGTTTGACTTTATCAGCAGCACTACGAACACCTGCTGCTGCAGAATTAAACACTTTCTGTGCTGCAGCGACTGCACGTTGAAGTGGGATTAATATCGAGTCTACTTCCCTCTTTATGTTGGACGCACTAGTTTTTACTTTGCTTATTATAGAGTTAAAGAAATCGGATTTCAATTTTGCTACTATTTTGAAGTTCATTGCACTATGGTCACGTTTATACTCCCCACTGAAACAGACCTCTGCTTGAAATAAACCAAGAATTGGACCACTAATAGAAAAACTTATTGTATTTCCGGTTATGGTTAAATTTGTCTCCATAGATATTCTCAAAACTCTCACAAAGACGCTGGCCCTTCCTGACACACTGGAACCAAATTGAATGCAGACCTCTAAAATTGGTCCCTTATTTGTCACAGCTCTTGATTCAGACATGACAAGAGCATTACCAACGAGCCTTACAACAGGAAGTCTAAACTTGATGGAGAAACTTATTGGTGGACCAGGAGAGTACCGAACTACTACTTCCAACCTGAATCCCCAAAAAGTCAGATTACCCTTAAAGGTCAAACCCCTACTAACATGCACATCAACAGACCGCAAGTGACAGCCAACTGCTGGATAAGATGCAGCGAAACCATCGGGGAATCCCATGTCACCTATGAAGGATGGTAGGGGGTTGTTGATGCAAAATGCACCGAGAATACTTTTTATTGTGAGGGGCATGTCCATTATCATGTAGAAGCAATATTGACTGGGATTATTAGGGTTATAGCAGATAATAGCTCTTGCCTGCAAACGCTGACAACCTCTGATACCAATCTTAACATCTGCTTTGAATAAGAACTTAGGATTTGGTGATGGAGTAGGAGAGAGTTCAACACATGTAGACAAGTTGCAGGCCTCAATATAAGGTGTAACTACCCAAGACTGCATAGTGCACATGTATAGGTTCACTGAAGGAGGTGATGTTTGCTGCTTTATTCCAGCAGTGAACTCCAACCCTGGGATGCTTACAGGAATTTCTATAAAAGTAAACAACGAAAGTGATGACGTTTGATTAATTATTTATAGACTGAGTGCATAGTTGATCAACAAGAACATGTTTAAATTTATAAAATAACAGCCATGCACCGATTTATATGATACAGAATAACAATTCCTAGAAGACACAGGCTACGTATCCATAGAAATGACATGTACAGTGTGACACTGTAGGTTTAAACAATAACATCATCATGTATGTCTTTACAGCCCCATGCAATCAAACTGAAGCCAGCGTACTTATATAGCTGAGTTACTGTTTTGTTACAGTAGCTGTGCATGATCCTCAGTAACAGGATATAACCATTCTACCAACAATCCAACAGGTGAATGTCAAGTGTATACATTCACCAAGGTCACACACGCACAACATGCATCAAACTCACCAACACAAGAGGCGCCGTCCAATGCTAGGTAGAATCCAGAGTCACAGGAATTTGATGTATTTGTAGAACATGCTTCAGTTCCCAGAAAAACGTCACAGGAATTTGATGTATTTGTAGAACATGCTTCAGTTCCCAGAAAAACGTCACAGGAATTTGATGTATTTGTAGAACATGCTTCAGTTCCCAGAAAAACGTCACAGGAATTTGATGTATTTGTAGAACATGCTTCAGTTCCCAGAAAAACGCAGCAGCACAGTACAAGCAGAATCCTAAGGCTTTCAAGCATAGCTATAGAGCTCTTCGATCGATCAACGAAATGCCCCGCATACGCCGCTGCGTGCTTATATACGTACCGTCGCGTAGTAGGAAAAAGGTTGTTCCTAAAATGCGGACCGCGGCCGTCCACACGGCCCGCGGCCCTATACTTTAGTATAGCGTCACCAATTAGCGTCCATAAGTGACTATTATGCGGGCCCGCAGGTACGAAGATATCTAAAGTGCGGACGTGACGTAATATTGGCGGACTCAATTGTAACATAAGCAGCACAAGCGGACCCATCAAAACAATAATAATAGGTGTCAGTAGGGATACTAAGGTGACAATTTCAAGATGAATTGGGCACAGCCAGTCTTTATGAGAAATGAAAGGTTTTCTGTACCAGAACTTCCGGAGCTATTGGACAACACGAGCAGTTTTGAAGACGTTATTAGTGGACTACCACCTGTGAGAGCAAAAGGAGGAGAGGTATATATCTACCAAAATGAACAAGAACCAGGTCAGCTACAGGCATACATAGCTTCAAGTACACAATGTATAATATATACATAACCATGGACCTTCAGCATGAAACTAATCTTTTAATACATAGATTTTATATAGTACCGTAAGTATTATTATATGTACTGTATAGACGTACATGAATACATTTACATATTTATATACAGTGGAGCCTGTTACAGAGACCCCTTTCTACATAAAGACCACCTTTCATAAGTGACCATTATTGGACTAGCCCAAACATTAACTCAACCACAGTAAGGCTCTTCTGTATAAAGACCATCTGTCTTTGGACCTTTCACTGGTCCCCTGGGTGGTCTATACAGGTGTCGCTATGCTGACATGTACACTTCCCACTCATATGCACATCAGTACAATAGGTATGTTCTCCAATGTGTTTAGACACACTACAAATCCCTTACCTCATAAACAGCCTTTGCAAGGAGTCTGCCCATGAATGTGAAGTAGTCAAGGTGGTTTGGGTTGACATGGCTGGTGGGAGAGGGGTACAGCTGGCCTTCACTGCTCACCTGCAGAGAAGAGAAGATCTGCCATTATTGACTCCACATAGGATGACTTTATCTAATCAGCAATATTTCTCTTGTCCCTCTAGTCCCTCATGTCAGCTGTGTGTGTGTGTGTGTGTGTGTGTGGGCGTGTGTGCGTGCATGTGTGTGTGTGTGTGTGTGGGCGTGTGTGTGTGTATGTGTGTGTGTGTGTGTGTGGGTGGGTGGGTGGATGTGGTGTTATTCAGCTCTAGCAGTAAACTGAAACTGATCACATGCTGCACTCAACAGTTTCTTCAGGAACATCAATGACTTAAGAAGTTTTTCATCCCTCTGGTTTCTAATGTACTCGGTACACAACAACTCATTAAAAGATGATCAACAAGTGCCCCACATTAGCAGAGAAGGTCCTACCCTGTGTTTAGTTACAACAGCACAAGTCATAACATCTGATGTTTATACAAGTGTATCTCTGTGTCAACAAACATGTGAAGTAATTAACTTGTACATGTAAACGGGTTCACCATTCATGGTTTCCAACGCACTTGGGATGAAGCACCTCAAATGTGAAGACCAACAGATGGACAGCTAATTGTCTGCTCCTCATTGCACTCAGTGTAGTACTGAGTCACACTCTACTACAGCTACATGCATGTTCACAATACATACGTACAGTACATACAGTATGAGTACTGGGTTGGGATTGGTGAACAGAATCCTCCTTGTACAGTGTGTGACGTCATTGCAATCAAATACACTGGGTCTATACTACATTTGTGGAGACTAAACAAATGGAATGTTCAAAACACATTCTCAAACTATACAAACTGATGTGGATACCCTACGTGTACACACACTATGCAGACTATAAGGGATAGGATTAATAGTGGAGGAGGTGTACACACTGTACAAGATGGTGACAAGGAGTGTAGAGACTGTAGATGGTAAACGAAGAAATACCGATGGTGTTTTGATGTACCACGCTGAAGTCCAGTGCAACCGTGGTCTACCTTGTCCAACTTATGATGACAGGAAGGAACTGTCTTGTGTTGTGTGCACAAAGTAACTAATACCACATGAACTAGGAACAGTGTGTGTGTGTATGTGTGTGTCTGATTTACTAGCAAACAATAGTGTGTGTATAATCCACGGTTATTACTTCCAACATTGCGTGTATTAAATTTGAAATTGGATTAATACTGCTGATAATTCATTACAGTTCAAGCATACGTTATATACTCAGTCTGCTGAGTATATGCTATATACATGTAATATACATAGCAACATAAAATAAATGAAGCAATAGTACCATATATATGGCAGGTACATGTTATCTACCATAATACTGGACCAGGTACTAAGTGAATTCTTAAGTAGTTATATACATGGATATAATATTATTGCTACTAAAGAATGTCTCCAAGAGCATAATCAGGAATAATTAGCCCCATCCCCCAACACAGCAGGTCTCACCAGTGAGGATACACTTACGTACTATAGCAAATTGTTGAGGTTTTTTTAAATGACTATGGTGAAGAATAATGAGAGGACATCATTCTGCACACATGTATGCATATACAGTACTTGTAGGAGATATTGCATGTGCAATTGTAATTTTACATCATGGACACTTTACAGCTACAGTTTGTATCAGCTGAAGTACCCCTGATAGGGCTGTATCTGATACAGCACTATACCAGAGGTACTTTAGTTACCATGTGGTACATTTCCATATAAAATAATATAATTGCATGCTAACTCTCATGCAGCATTTTTATCATAACTAACAATGAGTTGCTAGGGAATCAATTAACATATTTTCATTACAATTACAGTACAAATGCACAATAGCAAAGGGAAATGTGCAATAGCAGGGATATTTGCACACTTTTACTTCAATTCACCCACACAACATACAACATATCCCCATGACAGTAAAAACACAATCTCACTGAACTCACACACCCACACACATCAGTATAATATACATACAGTAGAAACCTGAAATGACAAACACCATTAAGACACAATGCAGCTTGATACAAATCATTCTTGGAAGATCATTTGGTTCTCCGTAGTAGCGTATACATGTGTAATAATTACATCCTGGTAAGAATAGCATCTGATGACAAGAACTAAACCTGTGGGCCCCTTATGGTTTGTCTTTGGTTTCTACTGTACATACTTACGTTGCTCAGCACACATGCACATGCATTCTGGTTTAGGAGTGGATCAAAGGAAAAACTGTGTGTACATATGCCATGTAGCACAGGTCACCAGACAGGTTTCATTGTTAGGATTAATTGCATGAGAACAAGGCAGGAAATTAGTAAACGCATTCCTTTCTTATTGCATACACTATGTAGCACAGGTCAGTGATACAGCACAGGTCACCAGACAGGTTTCATTGTTAGGATTAATTGCATAAGAACAAGGCAGGAAATTAGTAAACGCATTCCTTTCTTATTGCATACACTATGTAGCACAGGTCAGTGATACAGCACAGGTCACCAGACAGGTTTCATTGTTAGGATTAATTGCATGAGAACAAGGCAGGAAATTAGTAAACGCATTTCTATTGCAGCATATAATATATTGTATTGGACTATGTGCATAGTTGCAGTACAATCTTTTAGAATTCGCTACACCAGGATACAACTAGTACATACTGTCACACTGCATACCTTATAAATACAGCACACATACTGTACATATAGTGTGTACTGTAAAACAATACTGTACTATACGTACGTATATGCATGTATATACATGTGTTCATACTGTATATGTTTTTCTAATGTGATTCTTGTGTACACATTTTACTATGATACAACTATTCTTGTATACACAATCAATTGTATACAAATTGATTCACATACATAATTCACAAAACAATTCACAAATCAATACAAATAATTCACAAAACAATTAACATGATTTCGTATACAGTAACAGTATACACTTATTACTCTAACAACACACAATATACTGTTACAATGTTCAGACACACATACGTACACACAGACAATACATTAATCACTGCAGCATCAGAAGGTAAATCCTGTGAGATATACATAACATCCTGTCCACAGTGAACCATAAGTGAATATACGTACATATACAGAGTATTCACGTATGTATGTACAGTGAAATATATACAGTATATCCATGTATGGTACTGAACCTCTAGATAGTATAGCTATGCACGCACGCACACACGCACACACACACACACACACACACACACACACACACACACACACACACACACACACACACTGACTCACGCAATCAAATGACAGGTAACCTGACAGAATAGCCTGAAAGCCTCCAACATCTGCACAGACTTTGGGTCACCGATACCCTTGCACACCTCATCTGCTGTCAACTTCGTCATCGTTCCGAGGAAGCACCAGAGTTTAGGAATGACGTCGCCATGGCAGATCATCACCGTGAGTATGTCCATCCGGAAGTCGGGGAGACACTTCATGCAGAGTTGGAAGTAGGAGCAAGTGTTGAGGATGCGCTTCTCTATGTCAGGCGGGAGCCTGCTCGAGGAGGAGAGGTTGGACAGAAAAAGCCTGAATCTCTGAAATCGACCTTTTGAAAGAAAGTATATGTGATGTATATAGTATGTACTACATGCTCAAAATGCTTAACACACTTATTTTTGGTGTCTAAACTAGTATACGTGTACTATATACATATTTGAGGGATACACACTCATCACAAGATACATACATACACACCCTAATTTTTGGTGTCTAAACTAGTATACATGCATCATTTACACATTTGTGGGACACACGATCATCGCAACATTGTCCATGTACCTGTGGGGAGACACGTGGGGGTGGTAGCCAGGGAGGACTAAGGGGGGATCACAAACACTAGAGAAGTCCAGAGCACGACTACTGTACTACGAAGTTAATACACACCAAGGTTGAATTCGCAATAGAGGAAGGGAAGAAGAATGGTGAAGGGAAAACTGGTGAGGGGTGGGAGAAGGGTGGGTTGAAAATTGAAGAACCCCAACACCTGTAAGCATACGTATGCTATTATTGTAACTATATTCCATTAGCATACGTACATACAGTACATAAGTACATGCACTACCTTTGATCTGACTTTTGATGGAACCATCCGAACACGGTATGCTATATTGATTTGCGGGATTTCTTCTCAGATCTGCTGTCATAGCATAACTCCAACAAATCCTTCAGTACTCGCTGGAATGGAAAGATGGCACAGATACAGTACTCGTTGTACAGTGTGGGACTTGTACAGTGTGGGGCTTGTACAGTGTGGGGCTTGTACAGTGTGGGGCTTGTACAGTGTGGGACTTGTACAGTGTTGGGCTTGTACAATGTGGGGCTTGTACAGTGTGGGGCTTGTATAGTGTGGGGCTTGTATAGTGTGGGGCTTGTATAGTGTGGGGCTTGTATAGTGTGGGGCTTGTACAATGTGGGGCTTGTACAGTGTGGGGCTTGTATAGTGTGGGGCTTGTACAGTACACACTAGCAGTACTTTGTATAGGAGCAAAGTTAGCACACACAGCAATGTACACACACATGTACACATGTATGATCAGTACAGTATGCATGATCCGCAGTGAATTGTTTCTTTCCCACGAATACACATGCAGACATTCTCTCATGATGAACACAAAAACATATCATACCATGCTGAAGGTACAAATGAACACAGCTTATGCGTACCACGAGGCTGTCATGGGTTGTTGGGTTCATACACTGGAAATGAGCAAGACAATATCTAGTCAAATCAGGTCTACTATACACACATACATACAGTATGTGTCCTCGTATGGTACTTGATAAACAAACAGTATGTACCCCTGTATAGTACGTACATACTGCATGTACAATGTCATGGAGTATGTGTCCCTATGTATAATATAGTACGTATAGTACAGTTGTAATGTACGTACTTGCTGGACAAACATACGTACATACTTAAGTGCATGCTACTGTATATAACTATTCCACTCTAGAGTCTAGTGTACAGTTTCATACTCTCAATCTATTCCTCTACTACACTCTATTGTGCACTTGTAGTACAAACTCCTGTCATCGTCTTATGGGATACCCCTCTAAGACAAAGCTGATGTGCAAAGTGCTTCCAACATTTGTGTAGGAAATGAGAGCTTACGTCCTTGTTCAAGAGGACCAACTGGACCAGGTTGCACAATAAGCAGAGAGCTTTGTTCTCGTCCATGGACGAGAATTCAAAGTGATGACACTTGTCATCATCGAGCATTTGGAGACACTTGTGCAGGAACCTGATGCTCTTGAGCTGTAGACAGGTCTATTGCATAACAGAAGGGAATTATTGCACAATGCTAGGCTACTATTGCACAATGCCCACACAACTATCCATATATGCAGAAGTATTTGTAACTAAATATTAGGTACTGTACTTATAACTGTAACAAAGACATCGCCACTCACCTGTGGAGCTATGTTTTGAATGTGGAGCATCAGAGCTGGAGCAGTGAGTATGTTGGCTGTGAAGAGGGTCAACATGTGAACAGGGAAGTCACACAGAGACAAGCTCCTGCAGAGAGAGGAAGAGAGGGAGAAAGGGAGAGAGGGAGAGAGGGAGGGAGGGAGGGAGAGAGGGAAAGAGCTTGAATACAGTGACCATATGCACACACACACACACACACACACACACACACACACACACACACACACACACACACACTCCCTGTTGTCTCCATACTAGCTAATAATTGTACACACAGCTGGTCAAAACGCTACAAATATTGAAATCAAATACAACAATGTAGTCGAATGACCCACAACTAGTACATTCAATGAAATATTACATATCTATATCTATGTAACCCAGAGCTAAATACATACACACATACAGTATAATATATGTCTTCACCTTGACATCTTTGTCATGTTTTTCTAGAAACAATAAAACCTTTCCAGCAAAAAAGAGTTCCAAACCTGCATATGGAGGTGCAGTGAACATCACTTGATGAGGGACACCAAATTATGATACAGGCTAGTTATGATGACTGAATAGACTATCCACATACGTACTTATAGTACAACTACCACTACCACTACCACTACCACTAATACTACCACTACTACTACTACCTCTACCATTGCTACTACCACTATCACCACTATACCACTACCACTACTACTACTACTACTATCACTACAATTACTACTAACATTACTACTACCACCACCGTTACGTACCACTACCATTACTAATACCACTACCACTACCAATATCATTACCACTACCATTACTACTACTACTGCTACTACCACTACCTTGTCCAAATATGGGTGTTCAGTAGGAGTTTACTGTATACATAGGCCACATATAGGCCACGAATAGTGGGATGTACACAGATATGAAAAAATATGCATGATCACATGGGCATGAGATGTACAGTGTTGACAGATAAGTATGTTTTGAGAGCACCAAACCTGAAGGCTGTTTTGTTTGCATACATTGATCAAATTCAGCCCTTTAAATGGATATAGGAGATATATATGAACACACACACGCACACACAAATGCAAACAATACAGGCTTTTGTCATACTATAATACCTTAAGTCCTTGGTAACTTTTAGTTTGCCACTATATCTTCTAATGGTCCTCTAGTACACGGTAAGACAAAACAGACTGACAGAGCAGGGTAATACAGAGATAATACAGCTATGTAGCTTCATACATTAGCCAAGAATGTAGAAGTATACAAAGTACTGCAAACCTGTACAATAATGGCAGATTTCTTCTGCAAGCGCTCCTTGGCCCTGCTATCTCGCGCAATGCGAAGGTCTTCCACGAGCGCTTTCTGAGGCTGATCTGTGGGCTAATCAAGGTTTTTTGGACGTAAACATGACTTCAGTATCGTGAGTAAACTCCTATAATTTTCCTTAGACTATAACTCGGTTAACGCCCATTAGACTATCATTAAGTTCTATTGAAAATTGTTTGTAGGTACTCAATACACGATTTTATTTGGATATTAAGAAAAAAAGAGTAAATGAAGCTATAGTATGAGTATTTTCAATAATTGGAATTTTGATATGTAGCAAATAATTTCTAGATAATTAATTATTGAAATAGCTAAATCCGACGAACAAATATAAACCTATTTTACTATATTATTGACAGGCACCTTATGTACAGACTCAGGAGTTGATGTAGACTATATTCTATACTGCGCGTGTTACGGTATACATGGCGTGTCGTTGAAGGGTCTTTGATAAACGAATGTTGTACCATGATGCGTGGGCGTTTCCTTTGATGTCAGGTGCCTATATCGCTAAACTACCTCATTACGTATTCATGGGGTGTATAACTTTTTCCCAAGGTGTATAACCCAACTCTGTTTTACATAACTAAGTATTATTCTCGTGATCTGTAATCTCAATTATAGTCCATAGTCTTTGATACAAGTATCCATGGCTAGGTTTGATAGTCACTATCAGCATTATGATAGTCCACTTAGCCTCGTGTACACTGTTTTCCAGTGACACTAGCTAGGTGATAGGTTGAACACTAAGGTACTCACTACTACCAGATTTATCATTTCCACATGTAAGACAGAGTAAAGTAACTTGTATTTAATATAATTACACTGGTCACTCTTAACACTTGATAAAAGATTGTGTGTGATTTCCGCAAATAGGTACGTTTACTTTATTATAAATTTGTTTGAAAGTGCATGAAATACAGAAATACATACATACGTACATGAATACATGTACAGTGGGACCTCTCTATTACAACCCTCTGAAATATGGAAACCTCTATAATCAGGACACCATTCTGTGTCCCAGTCTAGTACTGTAGTGTATTAAATGACCTCTGAATTGAGGAAACCTCTGTAATAAGGACTAAACTTAAGGTCCAAAAGTGTCCTTAATAGAGAGGTTCCACTGTACATAGCTTTACTTGCATTGGTTACTTCTAGTGGTTTAACATACAATTGGCAAAAGTCCAGACCGAATCCCAAGTAAATTTGTTTTGCATTCTTGTCATTTAAAAGCAACCAGTGGAACAGGTGGAGAAAAATTTCTCGGAACAGTCTGTTTCTGATTCTGAAGTCGGAGCAATCACCGAGCTGAGTAACACTGCATCAGAACAACCCAGTACAGCTCCTGTACCGGAGTTTTACAGGTCCAATCTACTTCAAGTGAAGACTGACTACATGACAAAGCTTTTCAATGTAGAGGAAGAGAATGAGGTTCTCAAACAGCAACTTGCCAGGTACATTTGTATCATAGATGTCTTCGTATAGGGGACGCATTGTGTTTTGTTGCATAATCAAATCAAAGAGATCAAAGATCAAAGAGCAAAGAGCAAAGTGTGCAATTATTTGCTCAATTTTCACACTTCCAATGCCAAGTAATTGTTATTAAGATTTGTCAATCTATTGCCTAGCAACTCATAGTTCGGCCATAATAAGCTGTGAGAAATGCAATATATGCATATATTATTTTATACGGAAACATACCACATAACAACTAAAGTGCCTTTGGTAGGATGTAACAGTTACAATCACTTTTGCATATTATTGTTAACTCGACCTTTGTCCTTGTTAATAGTTGAGTTAAAGTGCCTTTATAATCCCTATAGCTCTGCCAGAGGTAATTTAATTAACTATATTGCTTACATAATAATAATATTGGTTAATGAACAACTTTCATTGCAATTGTGTCACCAAGTGTTGCATATATACCTACATGCTTCATGAATACCTGATGTACATATTTGTGAGTATGACATGTACATAGTACGTGATTTTGTAATTGTAACTTTGTATACTAGTTAGCATATCTTTGTTGGAAGATGTACTTTTTTATTGCATTATTGTTGGGAAACATTGCAGTTGGCAATCCCTATTCGAATGTTCTCGTGTGTTCCATGTAGTATACTAGAACGGCAGAAAACTCAGTCGAAGCGAAGGCGGACAATTTCGTCTGAACAAAGTGGAGTTTGTAGCATGTAGGTTCAATGTGTTGTGTTGTGTTGGAGATTATTGATGAATGGCAAAAGTGAATATATTATGCGTATCATGAATATCTCATGTGCATACATCACGTATGTGATGTACACAATGAATACCTGATGCATGTGATGTATACACATGATGGGTGGTTAATGTGTGTATATTACAAATACTGTATATGTCATTGGTATTTGCAATTTCTGTCATAGTGTTGTGATAGACCTCAATTTTGGCATGTTGTACATCATAGGTGTCAACCATACAATGTCCTACAGGGGGGCAGTCATGGCATATAATATAACTTTTCCCAGTGAGAGTGGAGCTGACTTTTTCGCTCACTCAGCTTGTGAAAATTGTAAGCGTCCATTACGGACTATTTAAATAGGTCATAGGTGGCAATAAACTCATCAAAACGGTTGCTGCAACTATCTTGGTGCTTGGAGTTTGCTATGTGCCTATGTATATCCTTTAGCCCGTCGTGAGCCATGCTGAAATCAGCTCCACATCCATCACAGAGTGCAAATCTTGGACTCCATTCACTTGCTGACACACCATGCATATGCTTGGAAGCTTGAACTTTGAACTCTCTCTTAAGCTTCTTTTCCACATGTGTCTATATTTCTTAGTTGTGTCAGATTGATAGAATGAATGTGCCGTCTTGAAGCATGAACAGCTTGTAAGCAATTGCAACCTTTCACACTTGCAAATTTATTTTAGTAAACAAACTAATTGCTAGTTTAGTAAGTAAAATTGCCATCCTCTTTGGAAATTGGGATAAAGGGAAGTAAGTTTGGAATACTGGGATGGTTGACACCTGTGGTATGGTGAATGTTGCAAAAATATGTATTGTGTTATTGCTTCTACAGTATGGACAAGACTGTCACTCTGAAGAGAGATGGCTCCAGTAGTCTTCCCCAGCAATGAACCCACCTACTGACCTGTAGACCGGCGTCATGTATGCTTAACACCATTGACAAATTTTAAAATGACCTATGAATTGTTTAGTTTTGTATTTATAAATTATTTCTTGTAATTGAATGTGGCACATTGAAATAATACCGAAATGCAATCTAATGTATAGTGTATCGGGAACAAAAAGAAATATGATAGATGCAGCTTTTTTACCTTGAACACGCCCACTCTTGCATGCAAGCATGGAAAATATCACCATTGAATCCATATGATTAGGCTACAAATTTAAGGTTTTGTATAATATATATTATTATATATAGAATATTAAAGCTGTAATAATTCATTCACTACACAGATATGCTCTCAGGCAGTCCTGCTGTTGATGTACATGTCAACATGTTTGGCAGATGTATGTACATGTATTATGCTGACAGCATAATAATATGTAGTCAATGATGAATGATATAATATTAAATTATTATTCATTTATATTAGATTTATACATACGAATTGATAAGCGAGTGGTTTAGTTTTATACAGTTAACTTTCAATGTATATATATATATATCGTACCAATAGTGAATATTGATTACAACTATCATGCCTATCATTGCCATATTTGCTGCTATATTAGCATTATAATGGTAATTACATATTATTAGAATGAGTGCCAGTACAAATATCAGTTCATGCAACACACAGTCATGCAAAAAATATCCGTTACAGAGAAAGATTGTTTGTGGTTACTTTGATAAACCTAAGTGGAAAATGATATGTGTATGACCTGTGGCTAACTAATAATACTAACAAAAATAATATAATTACTACAAGACATTATTCATGTAAATTCAGGAAAGCTAAGCACCCATCAGCAATTCACTTGTTAGTTCAGATTTTTACATTTGGTTCAATTCTGCAAGCCTGCATATGAGGAGACAAGTATGAATGATTACACTCTGACACATGAACAACACTGTTAGAAACCCTCATTTATAATTGTATAAGAGGAATATCACATATATTGCCCACTCAAAGAAGAACAGAAGAGAAGACCTACAGTCTTGTAGAAAAACATACAGTGTCACTCACTTTTTCTCTTCCAATCCAACTTCCAATCCACTTCTCCTCTTCCTACCAACACGGAATCTTGATTTGATGTAATTGACAGCATAGTCAACCAGCTCAGTAGGGTTTGACAATGTCAATGCCAACCTATGTTGTACCCTCTTCCCAATAATGGTCATGTCGATACTGGCTGCAAATTTCCCCCCACCAACTACATCTAACATCCCCTCCAGAGTGGCACTATGGATTTCAAGAAGGTTATTGAGTCCTCGCTGTACTATGGCAGTGACAACATTTAGCTTATCCCCCAGTCTGGATTTTGCCCTTTCCAAGTCTGCCTTTGCTTCATTCAGCCCAGAAGTAGCAGTTCTCAGTAACGATTCTGCTCCTCGTAGAGCTCCTCTGCCCTCAGAGAGTGCTCTCTCAAAACCCCGTAATGTAGCTTCTGCTGCTCTAAGAAGTGTCTCCCAAGGTGCTTTGAGTGCTCGACATCCTGCATTAGCAGTTTCACAAGTTGGGTCGTTGATGGACCTATGACAAGTTTTGACATTACAACCTCTCCAGCTACAAGATAGTCCACAAGGATAAGGCACAGATACTATATAAAGTAAAGAAATAAAATATCTATAACTCCCAGTATATTACCGTAACACTATGATCGATAACTATAATTTCTATATTACCATGTATTACAACAATGTACAATATATCAGGCAATAATGAAGTATACTCTTACTAATATAGTAAGTGTTACATCTGATTCAACTTCATTAGTAGATACACTAACCTGATCCACAATTACGGATATGGCAAACGCTATTGATCTTATTCCTGACCCTGTCAACCTCCCTCCGAGCTCCAGCTACTTCGTTTTCAAATCCTTTGACATCATTAGTAGCACTACGAACACCTTCTGCTGCCGAATCAAACGCTTTCTGTGCTGCAGAGAGGGTACCTTCAAGTGGGGTTAATATCGAGTCTGCTTCCTTCTTTATGTTGGACGCAATACTTTTCACTTTGTTTATTACAAAGCTGAAGAAATCGGATTTCAATTTTGCTACTACTTTGAAGTTCATTGCACTAAGGTCATGTTTATACTCTCCACTTAAACTGACCTCTGCTTGAAATAGACCGAGAATAGAACCACTGAGTGGAAACCTTAGATCGTTTCCAATTATGGATAAAGTCGTCTCTTTGGATATTTTCAAAACACTCACAAATATGGTGGCTGTCGCTGACACGCTAGAACCAATGGAAACCTCTAGGAGTGGTCCCTTATTCCTCACAGCACTTGATTCAGACATGAAAAGAGCGCCACCAAAGAGACTTACAACCGGGAGTCTCACCTTAGTGTAGAAACTGTTTGGTGGACCAAGAGAGTACTGAACTTCTGTTTCCACCTTGAGCCCCCAAAAATTCAGATTACCCTTAAAGTTCAAACCCTTACTAACGTGCACATCAACAGACTGCAAGTGACAGCCAACTGCTGAATAAGATGCAGCAAAGCCATCGGGGAATCCCATGTCACCTATGAAGGATGGTAGGGGGTTGTTGATGCAAAATGCATCGAGAATACTTTTTATTGTGAGGGGCATGTCCATGTCCATGTAGAAGCAATTTCGACTGAGATTAGTAGGGGTATAGTTGACAATAGCTCTTGCCTCCAAGCGTTGACAACTTTTGATACCAATCTTACCATCCACTTTGAATAAGAACTCAGGTGTTGGTGATGGAGTAGGAGAGAGTTCAACACATGTAGACAAGTTGCTGGCTTCAATAAAAGGTGTGACTTCCCAAGACTGCATAGTGGACATGCATAGGTTCACTGAAGGAGGTGACGTTTGCTGCTTTATTCCAGCAGTGAACTCCAACCCCGGGATGCTTACAGGAATTTCTATAAAAGTAAACAACCAAAGTGATGAAGTGTGATTGATTTATAGACTGAGTGCATAGTTGCTCAACAAGAACATAATTCATAAAATAACAGCCATGCATCATTTTATGATACGGAATAATGATACCTAGTAGACACAGGCTACGTATCCATAGAAATGACAAGTACAGTGTGTAGTTTTAAACAATAACAACATCATGTATGTCTTTATAGTCCCATGCTATCAACTGAAGTCAGCACTTATATACGTAGCTGGGTTACTGTTTTGCTACAGTAGCGGTTGTGCGTGATCCTCAGTAACAGGATATAACCATTCTACTAGCAATCCAACAGGTGCATATCAAGTGTATATACATTTACTAAGGTCACACACGCACAACATGCATCAAACTCACCGACACATGAGTCACCGTCCAATGTTAGGTAGAATCCAGAACCACAGGGATTTGATATACTTGCCGCTTCAGTTCCCAGAAAAACGCAGCAGCACACTACAAGCAGAATCCTAAGGCTTTCAACCATAGCTATAGCGCTCTTAATTCGATCCGGATCAACGAAATGCCCCGCATGCGCCGCTGCGTGCTTATATACTTGCCGTCGCGTAGTAGAAAAATCCCTGATCAATATTATTTTCATCAGGCAAACGTCATTCTCGGAAATAACAACTTATTTTCCGAGAATCATAGATGCAGTCTTCAATGATATAAGCCTATATGGGGTCACGGGTATTTTTGCAAGTTCACTCCAAGAGTAATCCCCAAAGGTTACTTGCACATCCGTTCTTAAGTTTGTTTAGTACACTGATGATGACGGTGATACCGGGTATTTTGTGTAATTTGAGATCCAGTATAAATCATTTTAAACCTTTTTTTATGTGAAGCTTAAGCCGAATTCCTCAACGGAGCATAATACATGTCGTCATAGTTCATATTAGGGGATTCCCCTAAAGTCAGTTCTGTTTACAATATAACCGGTATGTCAACATGTATTCATTGTTACAAGTAGTTGTCATATCTCTTCCATCAGACACCAGCTAGCTTAAGTCTTAATACGTATAGTCATCATCATCGGTCATATAGCCAAAACAACCCTTGACCTCAGATAAAATAATCAATTGCATTATATTGCAGCAACATACTGTCAGTATAGCACGATTAAATACAATGAAACATCAGTTAACTGTTGGGAGACATCAGGGAGTATCTGCAATGCATGACCTTGTGTATAAAGTTCAATGTTCACTCAATGATGGTCAAACCATATTGGGAGGAAAGTGCTCAGCACATTTTGGCTTACCTCAAGTCAGTGCATGTCATGTAAGCTGATATTGGTACAGACCTAGATTGAGTGGGAGACTAAATCATGAAACTTTCTTCATCTCCATATGTGGCCTGTAACCCTAGCTACATTTGGAGGTGCTTAATACTATTAATGTATGGGGGATAATAGGAGAATAACACTAATCACCTTTTTGGTGTACCTCATAGCAGAGGGGATGTCAAGCTGATATTTGTAGCAGACTTAGCTTGGTTCAGGTACTAAATACCGGAACACTCCCCATCTCCGTACATGACCTAGCTACATTTGGAAGTGATGAATGATTTAATATATGTGAGAGAATAGAAAGAAACAACAAGCACCTATCGGTGTACTTCATGGCAGGAGGGACATGTCAAGCTAATAACTGGCCCAGATACCGGGTATTCTATTGTAATTTGACATCCAGTATAAAGCAATTTAAAACTTTTTTTAAGGTGAAACCTAAGCAGGAATTCCCCAACAGAGCATAATACACTTTACTGTTGGGAAAATCCTTTGGGATTCAGGAGCATTTAAAAAGTTAACGCAGTCGCTCGCTAAACGCTCCTGAATCCGAAAGGATTTTCCCAACAACAGTCGGAAACTTCGCAGTCGGAAAACCCTATTCGATAGTAGAGTTTGTCATAGTTCTTATTAGGGGATTCCCCTAAAGTCAGTTCTGTTTACACTATACCTTGTATGTCAATATGTTTTTATTGTTACAAGTAGTTGTCTTATCCCTTCCATCAGACACCAGCTAGCTTTAATTCTCACTCTTTCTCATGATAATGATCATTCTCATGGTATCAAACTATTATTGGGAGAAACGCATTAAACACTTTGGGCCACCTCAAGTTAGCGGGGGGGGTTGGGGTGTCAAGCTGATATTGGTCAAACCTAGATTGAGTCAGAAACTAATAAAATTATGAAACACTAGTATGTGGCCTGTAGCCCTACCTACATTTAGAGGTGCTTAATACTATAAATGTATGGGAGAGAATAGGGAGAATAACAGTGATAGTCTTTGATGTGCCTCATAGCCGGGGGTGGGGGGGGGGGTTGGTTGTCAAGCTGAAATTTCTGCCAGGCCTAGCTTGGGTTGGAAGCTGAATAATGAAAGACTCCCCATCTCCATACATGACCTGTAGTCCTAGCTACATTTGGAAGTGATAAATATTTTTAATATATTGTGTGAGAGAATAGGAAGAAAAACAACAAGCACCTATCGGTGTACTTTATGGCAGAAGGGACATGTCAAGCTGATAACTGGCCCAGACCTGGACTCCATTGAGAGTTAAATTTTGAAACATTCACCATCTTCGTATGTAGCCTGTAGCCATAGCTACATTTAAAGATGCATAATATTTCTAATGTATGGGAGAGGATAGGGAGAAAGTGTTCAGCACTGTTAGTGCTCTTCATTGGAGAGGGTGTGTATCAAGCTGATGTTTGGTCCAGACCTAGCTTGGATCGGAAATTAAATCTGAATTACTCCCTATCCCCATTTGTGTCCTGTAACCCTAGCTATATTCGGAGGTGCTTGATATTATCAACCTATTTAAGAATAGCACTAATTTAAAATACCTTTGACATACCTCCCAGGAGAGAGGGTGGGCCAGGCTGGTATTTTTACACCTAGCTTGGGTTGGGAACCAACTTCAAAAAACTCCCCAATTCTGTATATCCATGGCCTGTAACTTGAGCAACATTCAGAGGTGCTTCATATTTTCCATGTATGGGAGAGAATAGTGAGTTAAACACTATAACCCTTGGCATAGCTCATGTCAGAGGTGACACGTCAAGCAACTTGACTGATTGCTGTCTTGATGAGATTTGAGGTGGTTCAATAGCCACATACACCAGAAACGTATATCAAGCACTGATCAGTCGTGGAATAGCTACAAAAACATCTCACACTAGTAAATATTCATGTTTTATATTCCTGGCATATGCACATTACCATGCACACATAGGTGATCACAGTAACCAATTTGTCAGACTCTGTAAGATTGCATATATGTGCATTTATTTATATTATATTATTATAATGGTTAATTATATGCTGCATTGTTAGCATAGTTTATAATGATTCATTATATAGACATGGGTGCCAGTAATAATATCAGTACCTGCAACACGAAGCACTACAAAAATAATATCAGATTTGTTAATAGTAAATATGGTTTGTGTATTCTTTGATAATCAAAAGTAAAGTTTAAGATGTGATACATGTACTCCCGTAGCTAACTAGGAGCTCACTGTTGTCTCCCTATAATGATGATAATGCTATAATTATTGCTATTTAATGTTAATCACACAAATTCAGCAAGAAGGCTGAGCACCCTTTTTCTATTCAAATTCATTTGTTGATGAATGGAAATCCAGTTCCAAGCATTTTGCTCAATTCTGCAAGCCTGCATGTGTGTAATAAGACGAGGTTGTTCCGATGACATCCTGTGTACATACACCAGTCTGAGAATGGTACCACTCATTCCACAACATTACAAATAATATTATGACTAATGCAACAAAATTTAGAACCAGGATAAATAATTCTGCTATATTCAATAAGACCATTAAATTAATTAGTAAAATGGTTGAATCAACCAGGCCTGGAAATGGGCAGTGTGGAAGCATTGAACCAAACCGCTGCCATCAACGGGTAAACATGCAAGCTGGTTGTACAATCAGGCACATGCACACGGCAAATGTATTGGTATATATTATACAGACAAGCCTGGATGTACTTGAATGACTGTATACTGGAGGTGTCAGTCAATCCAGACTGAACGACGGTGGCCATGAAAGTTGGAACCCCGCCAAGGAGTGCGTAACAACTCACCTGCCAATTCGACCGACCCTGAAAAATGGATGGCGCTGAAGCATTGCACCAAATCACACATATTGATTCAAACATGCAAAGCTGGTTGTATAGTACTTGGACAGCAAATGTATGTGTATATATTATATACATACAAGCCTACATGTGTATTCATGAATGTAATATGCACATTTACGTACGTATACATTCTCAATATATTTTCAGTGACATAGTAAGTACCAATAAACATCCCTCACCTCCGGACTTTGTCGATACTTCGATATCGTGCTTTACCAGCTTTTGGTGCTTTAGCAAGTTCAACTTGGTCCAACAAGGCCATCAACCATTTCGGTCTGTCAGTGAGTAGTAAGCCAAATACAAGCATACAGTGACAGGAATAGTGGTATTATAATAATTGAGACACAAATCATAAGCAATATCCAATCAACGATACAATAATAGTGTATAATGTACATGAACAATGTCAATCATCATATACACATGACAGACTGTGTATACTTGGTTACATGTTACGCTTGAAGAGCACACTGGGGAATGATAAGGAATCTAGTCTCTCTAGCAAACATGTCATAGGATTCTGTTTTGCTGAAACAAACAAGACAAACAGACATCGTCATATCTGCATGTAATCAAGTTCAAATTCTGTGTTCAAGACATCCTCAGGAAGCGATGCATGTTAAGAAGAAACAGTACTAGTATTTTAACAAATAGATCAACACATATAGTACTGCACAGCATACACACTTCACACTAACAAAATGCAAAACGAGGTTACACAACTAACTACAAACATTACAACCAGCTTGTGAAGGTTAACCGAATAGTGCAACTTGACTCAATATCATTAGGAACCCTTACTTAGTGCTGTAATATACGAATCATTGCATGCTTTGCATACTCAGAATGGAAGACCTACGTATACAGTACTGTTACTACCATACAGTATTACTCACTTCAAACTACTCCTCTTCTTCCTACCAAATGGTGATTTGATGTAATTGACAGCATAGTTGATCAGTTCGGTAGGGTTTGACAAAGTCAGTTCCATGTTTGCTTTTATTCTCTTCCCAATAATGGTCATGTCGATACTGGCTCTAAATCTCCCTCCACCCACAGCATTTAGCATCCCTTCTAGTGTCACACTGTGGATTCCGAAAAGGTTGTTGATCCCACGCTGTATTATTGCAGCTACAACATTCAGAGCACTTCCTAATTTGGATTTTGCACTATCCAAAGCTCTCTTTGCACCATCCAGCCCAGAGCTAGCACCTCGCAGTAGTGATTGTGCTCTGTTTAGAGCTGATCTAGCAGCAGAGAGCAAACCCTCAAAACCCCGTAAAGCTGCTTCTGCTGGTCCAAGAAGTGCCTCCCAAGGTGCTTTGAGTGCCCTACATGCCGCATTAGCGGCTTGACAAACTGGGTCAGTGGCAGATCCTCTACAAGTTTTAACTCTGCAACTCCAACCTCCACAGGATACTCCACATGGATAACTCCAGGATACTACATAGAGTGATCAAAGTGATAATGATATGCAACTGAAGGCCTCAATAACGACTATAAAAACAATTATTGTGTATAGCACTCGGTCCATAATACGTATTGCAACAATAAGGTATACTCCAAGATAACTCCATAACCAAAGTTTAATTGCATTCAACTGACAATCATGGGCATGACTGAATCTAATGTAATATGACTCAAATTCATTGGTAAATACACTAACCTCTTCCACAGCTTCTGGTATGGCAAACACTATTGATCTTATTCCTGATCCTGTCAACCTCCCTTCGAGCTCCACCTACTTTGTCTTCCAATCCTTTGACTTTATCAGCGGCAACACGAGCACCATCTGCTGCTGTATCAAACACTTTCTGTGCTGCAGAAATGGCACCTTCAAGTGGGGCTGTTATGAGATCCGCCCCCTTCTTTATATTGGAAACAATACTCTTTACTTTGTCCGTTATGAAGTTAAAGAAATCTGATTTCAATGTTGCTACTACATTCAAGTTCATTGCAGCAAGGTCGCTTTTATATTCCCCAGCTAACCTCACCTCTGCCTCAAAAAGACCAAGAATTGAACCACTAATGGAAAAACTTATTTCATTTCCGGTTATGGATAAAATTGTCTCCGTAGATATTTTCAAAACATTCACAAAGATGCTGGCATTTCCTGACACACTAGAATCAATGGTGACCTCTAGAAATGGTCCCTTATTCCTCACACCTCTTGATTCAGACATGAAAAGAGCATTACCGAAGAGCCTTACAACAGGGAGTCTCAACTTGATATAAAAGTAATCTGGTAAACCAGGAATATACTTAACTTCAATTGCCACCCTGGCTCCCCAGTAACTCAGGGTACCTTTGAAGTACAAACCTTTACTAATGTGCAGATCAAAATATGGTATGTAATGATCAACCTGTGAATAAGATGCAATGAACCCATCGGGGAATCCCATGTCTCCTATGAATGATGGTAGAGGGATGTTGATGCAGAATGCCTTGAGAATACTTTCTATCGTGAGGGGCATGTCCATTTTTGAGTAAAAGTAACTCTGATCAACACCATTGGGATCATAGCTAGCAATGGCTCTTACCTCCAGGCGTTTACAACTTTTGAGACCAATCTTTGCATCCACTCCAAATGCAAATCCAGGAATTGGTGAAGGAATAGGAAAGAGTGAAACAGACATGAACAAATTGCAAGATTCAACAAAAGGTACCAGTGACCATGATTGCTTTGTGTGAAGAAACAGACTTACTGAAGGAGGCACTGGCTGGTACTTTACTCCAGCAGTGAATTTCAACCCCAGTAGATTTACAGTACCACTTACCGCAAGAGAAAAAGGTATTGATGGAAGAGTTGGCAAGTTGATTTCAAGGCTTGGTTGGTTTAACCGAATAGGTCCTATGGAGAATTCTGGCAGAGTGAAATCGATGGAAATTAAAGGTAAAGATGGAGCATCTTTTGGGAGATAAATTTTGAAGGGAAGAACTACATTTCCCACAAAGAATTTTAGCACATGACAAAATATGTCTAATATCTCACAAGACTCAGGCCATGTGGCAGTACCTTTAATAGTAAGACCTGGCTTGGCTAACATTGGATATAAAGTGGGCATATCGACACATTGGAGACTTGAGAGAATGTTGTTTTGTTCTGTATCAGTAAACAGTATGCTTATGTCCAGAATGTGATTAAGGAGAGGAATCCTCCGGGCAATGCTACCAACAAACTTTGATAACAGCTCTGAAAGAGAAAATGCCTTCAATGTGAACCCAATGATGAGGTTATTGTTGTGGTCAGTGCAGACAGACAAGCGAATCGAACGTGACCACAGCGAAACAGTCCCACAAAAACAGAAAGTGTACCCATTTGCTGAGTCTAGCATAACTGTGACATCTCTAATACATAAGGTATTTAGCTCGAATTTTTCAACCATAATAGATGGGATTGAAATTTGGAGTACCTCGACAATATGCCCTAGGCACACTTTAGGGGACTTGGCAGTCAACTTGAAGCTGTTTTTAGCAGTGTCGATGGCTACATCACACTCTATAAGAATAGGACCAATTCTAAATTGTCCTTTCAAAGACACTTGAAGTTCAGAAGTGGATAGATCAAGACACATATAAGTGAGGATATTGTCAATCACAATGCGATTGAAGAAAATGGAGAACCTTTTATTGTACATAGCCATTACTTTCACTATGCGCTGATCAAGATCAAACTCAAACTCGTCAACATTCAAATCAAGTACGCTGAGATCACTTATAGCTCCAGAAAATACAGGTGGAATAAAATCATCAACTAGAGTTTCAAGCAAGCGTCTAACATTGAGTTTACCAATGTCTGGGTTTGGTATGGGAATGAAACTGAGTTTAGCTACCTCGAAACTAGGGACAGTTAGTGCTATATTTAGAGGTAAGTTGGCAAAAGGAGACTTGAACACAAAGGTAATTCCATTAGCTACCTTCAATGCCTTTGCAAGGTCTCTAAGCATGGTGGATCCAAGCAAAAATCTGTCAGGAATGCTGGTATTCACTGAAGGGATTACTACTCTAAACTCTGGCAACGCTAAATCTCCAAAAAATGGAACATTGCTTATGTCCACTCCTGTCATCAGCTCCTGCACAAGGTAGGATAAACTGAGCATGGTACCACTAGAGGAACAACTGCTTCCTATTAGTATTTGAGGAGGTTCGCGGAGTTTTATGTCCTGGTACACTACAATGCAACCCCTCACTGTCAGCCAATCCTCAATAGAGACCATACCTTCCAATTCTACCAGGATGGACATGGTACCATCCTGAATATAGATCGTTCCATTCATGTGCTCTAATCCAAATGACAGTTCAATGGGTAGAAATGATTTAAATTCAAGGTTTATGACCTCTAGGAATTCATTGAGGTTAAACTGATTATGATCACATGCTACCTGAAAGGGCCACTGTCCAGTGCGAGTGGTGTCTAGAGAAACATTACAGCTAAGACTGCCTATGGACCATGCTCCTTGAAATAGGATGGCACTCAAGCGTGGAATGATGTTCTCAACAACTGTAATATTTAATGAAACTGAAGAAAGCTCAAGAAAGTGGGGAAACACATTCATTTTACCCCCTTTGAGAGTTTTCAGACTGAATTCATTACTGGAGCAGTTATATTTTATCAGTTCAATCCTCGAGTTCACAGGAAGAAATATAGAGTGGTCATCCCCAAACAGCCCACCCAAAAGGTCATATGCATTCAATTCTTTGGACACATTCAGTCTGGCAAGTAACACACCCTCCCCTACTGTGACGTAACCAGAAAGATACCCAAAGTTTTTCAGTGTGATGAAGATTCCTTGCATGTCAGCACAATAATCATCCGAAATGGTCACATAACTGAGGAGGGTCTTCAAGCCAGGATCAGGAAGAGTGATATTAAGCTTGTCCAAACTAGGAATTTCTACAAGAAAAACAACAAATGTGATCAAGTTTGGTGAATTATATGGTACTATGCAATATCTATATCCAGCCACCATATAAAATCAGACAACCGTTTCTACCCACGTGGTGGATATTAAACTCCATTCTAAATTGGAACATTGCTGGCGCGGGGAATAAAACTCAGTAAATCAAGCTGAATGCAGAAGCACTCATCAATGACAAAGTTAATTACATATAAAATAAAAAGTGTTTGAAATGTTGATGTTACGGTTTGAAATAATGTTGGGATTGTACGGTGTATCTACACATGGTTTGGTACTGTATATAGAGTTTTGTTTCCCATGCCAACAATGTACTCAAGAGTTGAGAGGAACATCGGAATGCAAGAATTGAAGTGTGATTTTACATGGCGGCCACATACTAATTCTGCGCCCTACATAGATTACATTACATTAATATTTATCCAAACTATTTCAAAGACACAGGGGAGGTAGGCTGGGAAGAGACTATGTCAGAGATGTATTACAATGATTACATACATTGTACCAACAACTATCGATCAAGCATTACACACTAGAAGTCAAAATGAAACAATATAAGGGCTGCCTGTAAAATAAAAAATCACAGGGGCCACTATCATAACATAGTTACTGTAGTGATTCCTACAAGAGACAGGCTATGCATTGAAGATTATGCACCTCAAGTACATTCACTAATGTCGCACACACAATATGTATCAAGCTCACTGATGCAAGAGGCACCATCCAAGGCTGGGTAGAATCCAGAATGACAGTAACAGGAGAATGAACCCACGAGGTTATCGCATCCTTGAACACAGCTTGCTAGGTTCTGTTCACATTCATCAATATCTATGTACATCAAAACACAATGTATGTAACTACATATAGACAAAATTTCAATGTGCACTATTGAAACAGTCATTTGTTGACTTGCACTTGACAGCACTTAATGACCATCACTCTCCACTTGGGAGAATGGGGAACCAAATGACTAACCCATTGCACCTCCCACACACACTCAAGACTCGCCACACCACCCACACAAGGAAGAGACTCATGGAGAACCTCCTTGGCATAAAGAGGGGCCCAGGCTCCGCCCCCCGGTGTGACCTCCTACCCCAGGCCTCGCCTCTCATGCACGCTAGCGATTATGAACCTGCGACTGCGGTAGAGTCTCAAGAGTGGTCACCATGCTACAGGGGGGTAGGCCACACCTGGGGACAATGACCCGAGCACCCTCGTTTCATGCTCTTGAAGAAGAGCGGAGATTCTAAAAAAAAAAAAAAACTGCCACCAAAGGACCAGCAGAGGGTTTCCAGGCTGAGATCACAACGGCGTGGTAGCACCTATATGCTCTGTATGCGCGTCAGCCGCACCTCACGAGACTACTATTGAGGTCACCGTGATCACAGAGCACTCGATACTTGACGCTTACGTAGCCACAAGAGCAGTCTGGTTACGAGTGACCCCATTAACTACGGTCAACCTACCAGTTAACCTACATACATGTGAATATGTATATACTCATATACGACTATACACCCATAGCCACACCCACACACCAACACATACACGCCCATCTACAACCATCCCCCATACTTGCACCCATCCCCCCACACACATGCATACGCACACTTGCACCCATATATATACCCCCTCACACACACACCTATACAAGTAAGCTGGTCATTGTCCAGTTCATATCCACTTATACAGCCGCAGCTATAGGACTCTTGAGTGTCGATACAAACTTGGTGACATTCATCTATACCAAGTTCACATTCATCAATAGCTGAAAAAATGAGAAAATATTGCTTCATTGATTACAACCATAGCTACATACAATAACAAATAAGTACTCACATATATGCTTATCAGAGGAAATGCAAGGAATATAATCGATCCTCCCTCCTATTTTTGTAAGTATTGATGCTTGCACATTAAATAGTATGGTTTTAAGTTACACATGGAGGCAAGTGATAGTAACAGTAATGATGTGTAGTAGTTATGCAGTAGTTATGTATTAGTGTTGCCACGATAATCTTGATACACGAACTTCTGAATGTACTAACCAACTGTTCTCTCTTATGAAAACCAGAACAGGAGCTAATACAGCCATGTAGTATGTAGTATGCATAAACTTTCAAACTTGTAGTAATCAACTTCAGATCCAAGTGATATCGTGATATGGAATATAATATGATACAAACGTACGTATGTAGTGTCATGATTTCCCTTCATCATGGCTACACTACTCTAAAAATGCCCAAGGGTGAGCAGTAGACAATATAATTACAAAGCAGCAAACACACAGTCAGCCACCAAAGTCCACATAGCGTACCACAGCTGTGTCCATCATCTGTAAGCCTGTATTCCTGTCTGCAAGAACAGTAGTAGGACCCAGGAGTGTTGATACAAGTTTGATTACATCCTCCATTGTTCTCCTCAACACACTCATCGATATCTGTGCAATGTAGAAAATATGTAGACTTGAAAGTTTTATAGTTCAGTGGTTTATCAATCCATACAAGTATGAATATGCATATGCTATATACTACATGTCATTGTGAACAAGTTCACTACACATGACAGACACATACCAACCTTCACATGTGTGACTGTCGTTTCCTAGTCTGTAACCAGTGTCACAAGAACAGTTGTAACTCCCAACAGTGTTGACACAACTGTGGTCACAACCTCCATTGCCCATTTCCAAACATTCATCAATGTCTGAGGAGGTGACAAAAGATTAACAAAAAACATAATTATTACACCAATCGTGGCAAGATATAGTGAATTTCTGTTAATCCGCGACCACTTCATTATCAATTTACGGTCTGAACTTTTTTATCCTCCATCATTTCTACATGAATTCACTCGACTATGTGTACAAGAAAATGATTTGGAAAATCTGCAAATGCAATTTATTAACTGCCTATTTTTGAAATAATATTGTGGTGGATTATAGAAATTTCACTGTATATACTCGATTAACAGCCAGTACAATGCTCTATTGATATTATACGATTCCACACCTGTACAGTTTATGCCATCCTCAGTGAGCTTGTAGCCTGAATAGCAGGAGCAGTGGAAGGATCCCTCTGTGTTGACACATACTTGACCACACTCTGCTACACCAGATGTACATTCATCCGTGTCTGAAGAGTGTAAATCATCAAGTGTCAGCCAAAATACACTGCCAACATGCAAACAACAGGACTCACCAGTGCACATTGTTGTAATGTTCTTATGCTCTGAAACATTTAAATAGGAAAGTCAGCATATTAATAGGACATCAAGGAAAATAAGTGAGAGAATGAGGCAGATTTTTGTGTGCGTGTGCATGTATGTGTACATGCATATGTGTGTGTGTGCATGCGTGTGTGTGTGTGCATATGTGTGTGAGTGCGTGCATGAGTGTGTGTGCGTGCATATGTGTGTGAGTGCGTGCATATGTGTGTGAGTGCGTGCATGTGTGTGTGTGTGTGTGCGTGCATGTGTGTGTGAGTGCGTGCATGTGTGTGTGCATGCATATGTATGCGTGTACGTGCATGTGTGTGAGTGCGTGCGTGTGTGTATATATGTGTGTTTGTATGTGTGGTACATAAATGCCAACGCCATTAAGTCACAGGCACAGTCTAGTCATACAGTAGCTGTGTGTGTATGTGTGCGCGCGTGCATGCACGTGTGTGTGCGTGTGCATGTGTATGTATGTGTGTGTGTGTGTGTGTGCGTGCACGCGCGCGCGTGTGTGTGTGTGTGTTATGTGTGTGTGTGTGTGTGTGTGTGTGAGTGTGAGTATGTGATAGTGTAACCACGGCAGTTAGTGTCACTTCTATGTAGTTAACAAGTTCAACTGTTACTGCCTCTGTATCTATAGTGACTCCATGTGCACCTGTTGTATTATCACTATGTTAATGAATGTAATACTACAACTCACTCACCCAAACATTTGTCATTTTCACCATTCTCTTCAGCAACAGTCACAGACAAACAGGAGGAATAGTCAGTGCTGTTCTGCAAGGCTGTTGAAGAAGAAATAGATCAATATCAACCTTATATCAATTCCATCAGGGGCCAAACTGTAGGCAAGGAAGTGGCTTCTCCCAAATACTCCCACAACCACATTTCAAATTCACAAATCTCGCATATGTCAGTGGCTCACCAAGGCATTCACTGTTGTTGGTGATGTACACTGTGGTAGGAGAGTGTAAATAGCAAGTACTGATGCCACATCAACTAGTCTGGGAATGTGATTGCACCAACAGTATATATGCTCACCTATGCAGTCTAGTGGGAACTCATATCCTCTCCAACAAGCACACTGGTAGGAACCTGGTGTGTTGGTACAGTTCTGAGGGCAGGGATTCTGACCACATTCGTCCACATCTGGAAGGAGTAGACAAATGTTTCACATATTACGTAGTACGGGGGATATTAAAACCTAATATCATACGTATGTACTGTACTTATAACATGGATAACTGTGTCCTGTAATATTTTTACCTGTACAATTGACTCCATCTTCAGTGAGTTTGTAGCCAGGTTCATAGCAGGAGCAGTGGAAGGATCCCTCTGTGTTGACACATACTTCACTACACTCTGCTACACCAGATGTACACTCATTGATGTCTAGTGAACAGTAAACAGTTTTGGCAAACATTTGGACTTGGTTGGCATCTGTCACAGTCTAAGCATGATACAGTTATGTGGTTGGACTTACCAATACACATTTCTGTGTTCTCCACACGATCTGCAGATCATTATGAAGTAAGGGGTGAGTTCATGCATAGTACTATAATTAGTTGGCATGCGTGGTGACATGAAGATGTACTCATTGGGTGGTGTCAGTGTATCAATGCCGTGACTCACCAATGCAGGTGCCGTTTCTGTCTTCTCCTTCAACAACTGTCACAGTTGCACATGAAGTGTAATCTGTGTCATTTTGAATGTCTAAGTTAAAGAATACATGTAGTGTGACAAGAGTATAATATAATACATTTCTCCCCCTTGTAATAGTACACTCAACATACAAATCTGTGCTGTACTCTACTCCCCTGTATATGAACTCACCGGAACATGTGTTATTGCTTGAAACATGAACTGCAGTAAAGAGAAAGTAATCAAAATAGTTTGTGATGATAACATTATTCATAGCTACAGATATTGTTCCACTATGTGAATACATGCCAACCACCTCACTGTACTTACCTATGCAGTCTACTGGGAATTGATATCCTCTCCAACAAGAACACTGGTAGGAACCTGGTGTGTTAGTACAGTTCTGAGGACAGGGATTCTGACTACATTCATCCACGTCTGGAAGGAGCAGACAAATGAGATTCACATATTACAGGGGGACGTGAAAACCTGTAGTATATGTACTGTACTTTCTAACACTGTTAACTTTGTTATGTAATAATTTTACCTGTACAGCTGACTCCATCTTCATTGAGTTTGTAGCCAGGGTCATAGCAGGAGCAGTGGAAGGATCCCTCTGTGTTGACACATACTTCACTACACTCTGCTACACCAGATGTACACTCATTGATGTCTAACGAACAGTAAACAATTTTGGTTAACATTTGGACTTGGTTGGCTTCTGTCACAGTCTAAGCATGATACAATTGAGTGGTTGGACTTACCAATGCACATTTCTGTGTTCTCCACACGATCTGCAGATCATTATAAAGTAAGGGTAATTTGATAGTACTCTTGTTGGTATGTGTGACTGCATGGCAAATTGAAGATTCATGTATTGTGTGGTGTCAGTGTGACACTGCAAAGGCTCACCAATACAGGTATCATTGCTGTCTTCTCCTTCAACAACTGTCACAGTTGCACATGAAGTGTAATCTGTGTCGTTTTGAATGCCTAGGTGAACAAATAGTGGTGGTATGATACAGATACATAAAATATTTTATACCCAGATATATATTATAGTTAACTGAATATGTATGTATGCACTACTACATGTATTCCCCAAGTATTAACTCACCAACACATGTGCTACCATTTGCGACACGAACTGCAGGAAAGAGAAAGTAATTACCACAATATGCATAAGGATGAACGCTAAAATTAGTAGTTACAGGATTCACAACAATATACATAATACATATTCTTATTCATAGCTATGGAAGTGTTCCACTATGTGAATATTTGCCAACTACCTCACTGTACTCACCTATGCAGTCTACTGGGAACTCATATCCTCTCCAACAAGAACACTGGTAGGAACCTGGTGTGTTGGTACAGTTCTGAGGACAGGGATTCTGACTACATTCATTGATATCTGTGGGATATTGAAAATATTGTGACCAATGTTATCAATTATTACATACTAATCATAGTAATTTCACAGATACGAAGCAATGCACACAATACATACCCATAAAAATGCAAACATACACTTATGTAAGTACACATTCACACACACGCTCATACAACACAACACACACACACACACACACACACACACACACACACACACACACACACACACACACACACACACACACACACACACACACACACACACACACACACACACACACACACCTATACAAGCATGGAGATCACTACTCAGTTCATAGCCACTTGGACAACTGCAGTAGTAAGATCCAATAGTGTTGGTACACTGATCATGGCATCCACTGGTCCTCTCCTCACATTCATCAATATCTATTGGAAGGCTCAATGGTGTACATATACTGTATACAAATGGCAGGATGTGGGAAACTGGCACTAGATAAAATTAACAGACATCCCTCTACTCACCGTCACATGAATACCCATCACTGGCAAGTCTGTACCCTTGTGTACAGGAACAATAATATGATCCATCGATGTTGATACAAGTTTGATTGCAAGTTACATTTGCATTCTCAACACATTCGTCAACATCTGTGTACATAGACAAAAGTACAAGAGGAAATAGATTAACCAGATCCTCATCGGGTTTTGCCAATGTATAAGTAAACAATACAGCATTTTGTACCTTCACATGTGTGACTGTCATTTCCTAGTCTGTAACCAGTGTCACAAGAACAGTTGTAACTCCCAACAGTGTTGACACAACTGTGATCACAACCTCCATTGTGCATTTCAGTGCATTCGTCAATATCTGATGCAGTATGTAGATGGTGGAAACTTACTTAATTTATTGACCAACAAATTAGACACAATTTATAATTTAGGCATACGCACATGCAATATTGAATATTAATTGACCTTACAGTAACAACACTGAAACGCTATACACACCAGTGGATTAGCTACCTTGACGTTGCCTGTTTGCACATAACCACATGCACATGATATAATGTTTGAAGTATGTGATAGATAACCTTGCATACAAAATCAAGTAGTCATTGTAATTCGTCAAAGCCATGGGAATAGGTATACATGTTTGTTGTGATTTCTGAAGCTCAGCCCATGAAGCACTAAACTATTCGTTTGGAAGGATATTGGTGAGAGACCCAACTAAGATGATGATCGTCAATGATGCTTTGAAGTGATCACAATGACGTGCCATATAGTAGGGTTCACTCGGTACATATTATGGATCATTGAATTGAATTTCGCCGAGAACCCAGAGACCATGTTTGGTACCAACCCTTCGATATACATGGTATATGTGGTAGATATTATGTTTCATGTATATGTGTGTATGATGTGTATTTCAAAGACAAGCCATACATATGATACTATGTGCCTATTGTCCCTTAAAGGAAAAACTACTTGTAAAATTGTGGCTGGATTCCATCAACAATGCATGCTTCTTGTTATATGACCATGTCTATTGTTGCATACAATTTTTATTACAATTAACCGATGGAATTCTACTAGCATGTCTACAACATGGACACACCTGTACAGTTGACGCCATCCTTGGTGAGCTTGTAGCCCAAATAGCAGGAACAGTGGAAGGATCCCTCTGTGTTGACACATACTTGACCACACTCGGCTACACCAGGTGTACATTCATCCATATCTGAAGAATGTATTGCGTCAAGTGTCAGACAGAATACACTACTAACAGGCAAACAATAGGACTCACCAGTACACATAGTTGTAATGTTCTTATGTTCTGAACATTTCAAAAGGAAGTGACCCAGAAATAATAGTTATAGAGAGAACATGCATAATGACATCAAATTAAAGGTAGTGCTGTAAAAACACTGGTGGGGATATTCCACTATTATTGGTGGATTTGATGAATTTGATGCACCACCATGAGCGTGGTGTGCAATCACCACCAAAAATTATTGGTTGATTGAATTAAACTCATAATTCCATCACTGTACTCACACATAATATTAAAGTGAACCGATTTTGTATCATATTTATAAATAAGCGTGTAGATACACAACATAGTATATAACGAGTGAAATGCAATTCTATCAACAATGAAGTATAGCCTAATTAGTAAGCCTAATCAGAATCGCCTGAAATGAAGAAATATGGTAGATGAAGAGCTTCAGAGGGTGACCTGTACAAACTTTCAAGTGTAAAATCATGTTTACACACTTGAGAGTTTCAATGTGTCTTCTTGACCTCTAGTCCTATTTGCACACTACATGTATGGTATTCAATTTTCAAATTTTATAATTATTTCATGTATCCATTCATATCAACTATGTACATGTCATATAATTAATGATCCTTGGTGGTGGCAATGGCCTATTGTGGAATTTGCTGTTGGATTTAATCCACAAATATTTAATTTTTGTTGGTATTTGCACAGCAGATACATGTGATTCATTAAATCCACCAATTACATCAATAGTGAAATATTACCACTGGTGTTTTCATAGTGAGGAGTTAGTTTAAGCAATTTGTTATTCGGGGTATAAATTAGGTACTGGACCATCTGTCATTTTGGCAATTCCGAGTAAAATTCAATTGAAACATACGTCTCATTGTGATATTTGATATACATATGCTATTTAAGGTAGTAGACGATAGAAGAGACAACCTAGCATTGTATTGTGTAGGCAAACTAGACTTACGTAATTTCTATGTTCGGGAGAAAATATTCCACCCCTAGCTAGACCAAATGTATATATGTGGTAGCTTGTAAACACAAACGTTTTCAAATCAACTCACCCAAACATTTGTCATTGTCTTCATTCCCTTTGGCAACAGTCACAGACAAACAGGAGGAATAGTCAGTGCTGTTCTGCAAGGCTGTTGAGGAGGAAATGATAACAAAACCTGTTAATCAACTCATGTATTTACGTTTATATCAAAGAGCTGTTTCTTATGCATTAAAGGCACATATCTTGCATTTAAACTCACCAAGGCAATCACTGTTGTTGGTGGTGTACACTACAGTAGGAGAATGTAATTAGCAAGCAATCATCATCAACTAGTTGGGATATGCAAATTTAGATAGAAATATTCACTCACCTATGCAGTCCACTGGGAACTCATATCCTCTCCAACAAGAACACTGGTAGGAACCTGGTGTGTTGGTACAGATCTGAGGACAAGTATTCTGACTACATTCATCCACATCTGGAAGAAGCAGACCAACGATTCACATACAGGAGTCGTGAAAACCTATAGTATATGTACTGTACTCCTAAAATGGTTGTATTATGTGCTCACACCTGTACAGCTGACTCCATCTTCATTGAGTTTGTAGCCAGGGGCATAGCAGGAGCAGTGGAAGGATCCCTCTGTGTTGACACATACTTCACTACACTCTGCTACACCAGATGTACACTCATTGATGTCTAGTGAACAGTGAACAATTTTGGTAAACTTTTGGACTTGGTTGGCTTCTGTCACAGTCTAAGCATGATACGGTTATGTGGTTGGACTCACCAATGCACATTTCTGTGTTCTCCACACGATCTGCAGACCATTATGAAGTAAGGGGGTGAGTTGATAGTACTCTTGTTGGCATGTGTGTGCATGTGCGAGTGCATGATGAATTGAAGACTCTTGTATTGTGTGGTGTCAGTGTGACAATGCCGTGGCTCACCAATACAGGTATCATTGCTGTCTTCTCCTTCAACAACTGTCACAGTTGCACATGAACTGTAATCTGTGTCATTTTGAGTGTCTAAGAAAACAAATAGTTGTGGTGTGACAATAATAATATGACCTATATACATACGTATATACATGATATATACCTTTCTCCTCCCTCATATTAAGTCGTATTCACAATATGCAGGTGTATGTGTGCTGTTCTCTATTCTCCTGTATACGTACATATTTTATCTGTATGAACTCACCAGAACATGTGTTATTGTTAGAGGAATAGACTGCAGAGAAAAAAGGATTCACAACAATATACATAATACATATTCTTATTCATGGAAGCTATGGAAGTGTTCCACTATGTGAATACATGCCAACCACCTCACTGTACTCACCTATGCAGTCTACTGGGAACTCATATCCTCTCCAACAAGAACACTGGTAGGACCCTGGTGTGTTGGTACAGTTCTGAGGACAGGCATTCTGACTACATTCATTCACATCTATTACGAGATGATAGAGTTACTGCATATCATAACGTACTTAATGAAGCGAGTATCATGTACACATGTACAAATGTATACACAGGCAAGCACATGATACACGTACACATGTTTGTGCATACACATTGTCACAACACACACACACACACACACACACACACACACACACACACACACACACACACACACACACACACACACACACACACACACACACACACACACACACACACACACACACACACACACACACACACACACACACACACACACACACACACACACACACACACACACACACACACACACACACACACACACACACACACACACACACACACACACACACACACACACACACACACACACACACACACACACACACACACACACACACACACACACACACACACACACACACACACACACACACACACACACACACACACACACACACACACACACACACACACACACACACACACACACACACACACACACACACACACACACACACACACACACACACACACACACACACACACACACACACACACACACACACACACACACACACACACACACACACACACACACACACACACACACACACACACACACACACACACACACACACACACACACACACACACACACACACACACACACACACACACCTATACAAGCATGGAGATCACTACTCAGTTCATAGCCACTTGGACAACTGCAGTAGTAAGATCCAATAGTGTTGGTACACTGATCATGGCATCCACTGGTCCTCTCCTCACATTCATCAATATCTATTGGAAGGCTCAATGGTGTACATATACTGTATACAAATGGCAGGATGTGGGAAATCGGGGCTAAATTTAATAAACACATATCCCTGTACTCACCGGCACAAGAATACCCATCGCTGGCAAATCTGTACCCTTGTGTACAGGAACAATAATACGATCCATCGATGTTGATACAAGTTTGATTGCAAGTTACATTTTTATTCTCGACACATTCGTCAACATCTACATCAGAGATCAGATGTGGCATATTTTGGGTGCAGAGCACATACACATACTATTACATATACACATACTATAGGTAGAATACAAAATACCCTTATCATTGGAAACTTGACAATATTTAGTACAAAGTACATGTACTGCATTCCGTACCTTCACATGTGTGACTGTCATTTCCTAGTCTGTAACCAGTGTCACAAGAACAGTTGTAACTCCCAACAGTGTTGACACAACTGTGATCACAACCTCCATTGTGCATTTCAGTGCATTCATCAATGTCTGAGGAGGTAGCAGAACAGGGGAGATTAGAACTACACTTTATACTATAATAATACTAAATATTATCTACTACAAGTGGGTGTTAGTCATAGTTGACAATGCAAATACAAACATGCAAGATATGTATATTAAGGATCATCACCTGTACAATTGACTCCACTTTCAGCTATTTTGTAGCCAGGGTCATAGCAGGAGCAGTGGAAGGATCCCTCTGTGTTGACACATACTTCACTGCACTCTGCTACACCAGGTGTACACTCATTGATGTCTAGTGAACAGTGAACAATTTTGGTAAACTTTTGGAGTTGGTTGGCTTGTGTCACAGTCTAAGCATGATACAGTTATGTGGTTGAACTCACCAATGCACATTTCTGTGTTCTCCATACGATCTGCAGATCATTATGAAGAGAATGCAATGTGTTATTAGTACTTATATTATACAGGTCTAACATTGACCATGCAAGCAGGAAGATCTGTATGGCATATCTTCATAACTCACCAATACATGTATCATTGTGGCCTTCTCCTTCAACAACTGTTACAGTTACACATGAAGTGTAATCTGTGCCATTTTGAATATCTAATTGAGCCAACAGTGGAGTTCTGGCAATAATACAAGTGTGTATTCCTTACCACTATAACAACGATGTATGACATTAATTTTAATAACTTGCACTATGCATACAAAGTGAAAATATGCTCACACTGACGCTGCCACACAAACACACACACACACACACACACACACACACACACACACACACACACACACACACACACACACACACACACACACACACACACACACACACACACACACACACACAGGCACACCTACCAAGGCATTCACTATTGTTGGTGATGTACACTACAGTAAAATAATGTTTGTAAAAAGTACTGACACCACACTGACAAGTCTGGTGATACGAATGCACTTACACTCACCTATGCAGTCTACTGGGAACTCATATCCTCTCCAACAAGAACACTGGTAGGAACCTGGTGTGTTGGTACAGATCTGAGGACAGGCATTCTGACTACATTCGTCCACGTCTGGAAGGGAAAAAGCATATCTTGATACTGTTACATCAACTCCAAAATCAGCGAACCACTACAAAAGTGACGCTACTGGTGCACAGTAAATGATATGGAGTAATAATGTTGGTGATATAGCAGCGATTGACATTAGGGGTAACATTTAACCTAACAGGTCAGCACAGTTTGGTCTGCAAAACACCAATAGCTACTTGCATTAGTGTTACTGAACAAGTGTAGGAAGTCTGTGTACTAAGTGATCACTGTTAGATAAGTACATGTTATACAAATGTAAAATACACATAGTGAACGTCAAGTAAGGATTGCTTAATCATTGCTCAGTTGTGGCATGATCATAATGATAAAAATGTTACATAGGTTCACTCGTTGACAATTATCACGTAAATTAGCCACCTGTACAAAACATGTCTTACCAATGCTGCAGTCCATCCCAGTCCATCCCAGTTCACAAGTACACTGATTTGGTTCTGTGCAGCTCCCATGCACACAAGGTTGGTCACAGTAAACTATGATATTGCATAAATGGAAAGAATATGTCGTCAAACTCAGACACTGAAACCTGCATGACTCATTTATCATGTTCCATCTATTCAATTCATACAGATATCTCACATGATGTAGCTATGTATACTGGATTCCAAACCTGGCATTCATACAAGTAGCTTGTTGTTGTTGAAAATGAAGCAATCTTACAAGTAACTGCTTAATGTTATTGATTGGATCGTGCAAGGTTAAGCAGCTACAGGTTATGGTTTTGGGCAATCTCACAAGTAAACTCAAACTAGTCAACATTTTACACTGCATGTTGGAATATTGCCTAGCAAGTATGTATGTAGTTCAATCATCCATTGGATACCACTCTCACTGTTGGATCCAACTTATACTACTAAGATTTGATTCATAACTCAGCATTGAAGTACAATTGGAGCAGGATCAAAGGAAAAAAGGTGTGGTATATAAGTCCAATGGACACTTATTGATTGCAAGTCTGCACTGTCAAATAAGAGGCCACTTGTAGACACTACAATGTGACCCCAAAAAATATGTTTATCTCTGCCACAACCACTACAATGTACGGGCTTTGACATCAACAGCCAATAGTTTAAAGCCAACCCTCTGTTCTCCTTTTTCAAATGTGTTTTCAAGATTCAGGATGATAGAAAGAGACTTTATGTTCTTCAGTTTGTAATGCTTTAAAACAGTTTAAAATCAATGTTTAATGAAAAATTGAAACATTTGTCTACTTTTAGCAAGGAGGGACATTTTTTGGATTACAAAAACATTTTGACGGAACAAAGACACTCAAGCAAGAGAGTTCAAGAACTCCCTACATTGACACAGAATGGAAATTTTGACTTATGGCAAGTGTGTGCATACAACAAGCCGTTATTGTACATCCAAGTATGTACTGGCATTTCATTGCACTCACCCTCGGGTGCTTAGCACAATAAACACACAAATGCATACTTGGACGTACATTGTCTAATACGTATATATACATGTAACATGTATAATTCAAAAATCCTATGAGTTCTGAATGAAAGTCAATTTAACACACATGTATCACAGCTGTTCCCTGTCCATCCAGGATTGCATTGGCATGTTCCAGGAGTTACACACTTTCCATGTCCACAACCACCACTACAGACAGCTATAGAGATAATACAAAGCATGCCATTGACCACATGATAGTATATATTATGTAACATATGTAATCTGCCCTTTAAATTGGTGGTTGTAATACAGTTGGCACACTGTAAAAACACTAGCGGAAAAAATCTACTATTATTGGTGGATTTGATAAATTGCTTTAACTATTGCATGAGCATTGTGTGCAATTACTGTCAAACAGTGGTGGATTGAATTCAATACACAATTCTATCTTCCAGTATACTTACAAGAGGCACTGTTAGTCAGTCCGTCTATTCATTATTGATAATATGTAGTGATTTACTAAGGTTTAACTGAATCATTTCAAATGGAAATTGAAACAATTTGTACACTATAAGTGTTTTGGTATGTGTGCATAAGTACATATATGTGATTGCATGTGTGTACATTTGCTTGGTGAGTGTGTTTCTGCATTGTGTGTGTGTGTGTGTGTGTGTTTGTGTGTGTGTGTGTGTGTACGTGTGTGTGTGTGTGTGTGCGTGCGTGCATGCGTGTGTGTGTGTGTGTGTGTGTGCGTGTGTGTGATACATTGCATGTTGTGCATATGTGTTTGTTGTCATGTTTATCATATCAGGATTTGTTATTACAGCTTAAAATTGGCTAGTGTTAATCAGTTAGATCTGTGATGTCTATATACATGAACATAACTCTACAACCACCAGATTACCGGTGGACTGATTTCAATAAACGTTGCTGATAAATGTCCTTTAACTTAAAACAATGCTTATATCATCATTGATACGCAAGACAAGACCCTGTGGGATATTTGAAATAGCAAATATCAACTCACCTATGTTGCAGTCCTGCCCTTTATAGCCTGGACAGCATTGGTGCACTGGAACAACTTCAAGTACAGAGAAATAGATGGTTCGACGTTGATATCCAATACCACTGAAAATAGCACAAGTGGCAGAACACCATTACACTTATTGATCACAGTATATACGTACTACATAAAGTATTACATTTTGTCAGCTAGCGTATAGTACAGTTACTAGTACACTTTTGCTTCTGAATAAGTTTCTCACCATTTGGGTACTCCTCCACTACCAGGGCTGCAGTAGGAGTAGGAAGACACAATTTGGCGTTCACGTCGCTTTTGCTCCTTCTGGTAATAGGTACAATACCTGATCGACGAATTAAAAGGAACACGCAGTAATGGTTAATTATTATTACATCATTTTTATCATAATGTACCATTATGCATAATAACAATTTGAGACTAATTCAGTTCCTTTAATTTCGACAATTATAAGATGTCGATTCACTTGTGACGGTCACAATTCTATGGTTTATAGTTGTGTAAGTGAAATATGAAACAATATGCTCGAAGGCGTACAACTCCTTACCCTGCTTCGGTTCCCAGAAGAACGCAGCAGCACCACAGTAGAGCGATCAGGGACCTACCAAGCATGGCGCTCGCCGGTCGAAGAATCAGCGTCTACCAGCGTACTTGCTGTTTACATATCATTTTGAAATCGAACACCGCAATATGGTCACTTCCTGTCAGGTGAGTCTCATTTCCAGACACAACAAAATGCGTACAGTGTATATAATATGGACAGTATATAGAAATCACTCGACAAAATCGTTCGTCCACGTACTACGCACCGATCTATAGTTAGTGGGATGGCTGTCTGAAGGTCACATTGCATTGACACAAAATCATAACATACGTACGATTTCACATGTACATTGCAAAATGTGATTGGGCAGTTTTGTAATGTGTATGTGACAGAGGCACAGAATAGCCTTTGATATAATATTTCATCTAGAAATTGCAGATTGTTATAACACACAATACCATTACCATGACAAGGTTGGACAACCCAGTCAAGATGTTTGGTCCTATGTACAAGTACATCTGTGTTGATCTGAACTGTGCCTTTAGATATATGTATAATAGTATTGTTGTCACTCTGGTGCCACTCATATGTCCATGGTGGATCTGTACATAGTGAGGTTGATTGCATAACACACACAAGACATACAGTGTAGTCAGTGGTGTGGCATAATATGCTTAAATTCAGTATAGATGTGTGTATATACGTGCATGCTGCAATGAAAGTAATGTACACGTGGTTAGTATACATATACACCTATTATACCTCTGTCTATTCATACAGATCTAACATAGTTAATAACAAATCACCTCATTAGATTCACATCACACATTTCAGAGTGGATCAATGAACAGTCACATTACAAGTAAACAGGTTCCCTATCGTTATCCAGGTGTTTGAGGTGGAGAAAGGCATCCATTCCCCACTCATGCTGGGGCACAAGAAGCAAATGTCCTCCGAAGTGTCCAGCATAAGCTGCTGATACAGGTAGGCCGAACCCAAAGCCATGGAGGGGAGACTGTGACCCAGAGCTGACAGCAGTTTCTGGGGACAACAGTCTACCATACGCAACATCCTCGTGTGGGTGTGATGCAGTTGGAATGTCACTTGTGTAACCATATTGGAATAAGGTGGGGACTTTATCCCTTGGCACTCCTCCACCTTGATCAGAGATTCTGTGAGATTATGAGAAGAGGATTATCTTTCAAGAAATATACGTATATTGCAATATTACATAAATACGTATATACATACTACATAGTACAATAAGTACTATAAGCTGTACACATTGCATCAGCCAAACAGCAGATATGTACGTATGTACACATACTGTAAGTGTAGTTACATATATTCAAACATATATGCACCACACACACACACACACACACACACACACACACACACACACACACACACACACTGATGACTCACTTGATACAAAACTCAACTTGATCGGAGGTGATCAGCACATCAACAGGTGGGAGTTCAGTCTTTTCAATGTGGAACTCAGCCTCTGCTCTGCATATCAAAGGAATGATGCTGGCTTATAGCATGTGATGAGTGATGGCTCCAGAGCACAGGGACTTGTGATGCTGGCTACATGTTTACTATGTGTTGTGCTTGCATATTTTGTATGGCTTCACACATTCTCAGCAAATCCAAACAAGTTACACATACGTATGTATGTATACACACTCAAAGCCATATACGCACGCACGCATGCAGGTACGCACACACACACACACACACACACACACACACACACACACACACACACACACACACACACACACACACACACACTTATAAACACAAAGCCATATACACACTTGGAACCATATGCACACAAATACACACACATGTACTGTCCACTATATGCTAGGTCTTACTTCATGGAGTTCTTAAGTAGTTCTTTGATGATGTATTCCAATACATATGGGACATAAGGCAGAGCCAGGTCAGTGTGTCCGCTAACCACAACATCTGGAGCTCTTCCATAGTTTAGCTCGCAAATGTCCCTATCAACACATAGAAACACATAGATAAGATACACTGTGGTTGCAATACAGTCGCATTCAACACTACAAGTGCATTTACCAGACACAAAAACTACGTATACCAACAAACAGTAGGCATGTCCATTGTAACCTCTTATGCCATGTACATATATACGCGGTACCATTTCCACATCCGCATATTGACCATTTTACACTATAACATATGTATGTACATACATATATCCACAGCCTAGGTTATTGTAATCCACGGATCACCATGTGGATAGCAGCAAAATGCTTTGGTAACTGTCTGCAGCAAATTTCGGATATATGGTACAAACTTGCAACATGTACCATACGTATGTCTGTACATGGTAGGGACTTTGGGAGACCACTGTGTTTGGCGTGAATGGGAGTCTTACATTTGTATGCGAGAAATTGTCAACAGCCAAAACAGATGAATTGGGAACCTCGATACACATACATATGTACGTACATACGTACATGTAGCATGTGATGGTTTGTAAACAAAGATAAAAGAAAAAGTGCTCAATTACACACGGTGCATACATATCTACGTATGTACGTATGTACGTAGGTACTCATGTATAGTGAGATATGTAAATATGGTATATGCATACATATAGATAGACCATAGACATACCAATGTACATTCATGTATACTTAATAATGTTATCACATATACAGCGGATACACACAACAAAGGGCATATACGTATGTACATAGATAGACGTGAACTAGTTGCATACGTACATGCGGTAAATGTGTACATTTTGCTTACTTGGCAAAACTAGCACATCTCAGCACAGTCTTCTTGATGGACATTCTCTTGTGGAATATACCAATGTATTGACTCATCACCTCCTCTAGGTCCAGCCAGTGGAGAGCAAGAAGTCGTATACTCAACCAGTCGCACAGTATAGTATCCAAAAATAGTCTTTGGTCACTTGCCTGGAGCAAGAAGCACATACATACCTATCTGAACTCACATACGTATACCCTTATACATATGTGATTGATTTGGACCACATATAAACAGTACAAATGTAAAAAAATACCTATATATACATAAATACTACATACAGTATATCCCCTATCAAACAGCCTATATGCATAGTATGCAGACTATAAGCACATCATTATGTGCACTGTACATTTTCAGGTTGACATGATGAAAGGAATAGGACAAAATGCTGATAATATACGTATATAAAACTATGTGGCAGATAAAATCATACCCCAGCCCTACATAACTTCAACTTTAATTGACGTCTACAGTAGAAAGGTGATTTCATGTACTATACGAAGGTGTTCTTTGCAAATTAGATCTGTGTGCAGTACACATCAACCTGACCACCATAACAACTGTAGCGTTTCAACCATTCCAAGGCTGACTATACAATGTACATAGTTCACTGGATGGGTGCAATAGTGTCAGCGTCAAAGCTCTGTCACATGCACACTCACATCCATGTACTTGTGTGTCTCCTTGATACCTCTTGCTATGTTCAACGTGAAGTCTTTGTGGTGAGCCAGTGTCTGGTCCAAGGTGGAGTGAAAACTTGCCAGGTCACTGTCTGTTTCAACCTATCACAGATGTTACAGTACAAGGCTTTTATAATATGTACGTATTATAGTTTCAAAGGATTTAAGGCTACAATGATATGTGCTACAATGTGGTGTGTGTGTGTGTGTGTGTGTGTGTGTGTGTGTGTGTGTGTGTGTGTGTTGTGTGTGTGGGTGGGTGTGGGAGTGCATGTGTGTAATGTGTGTGCGTGCAATTGCTCACATGCATGTGCATGTGCATGTGTGTGTGTGTGTGTGTGTGTGTGTGTGTGTGTGTGTGTGTGTGTGTGTGTGTTGTACATGTATTCATACCTTTGGTATGCTCCAAAATGTTTGGAAGGTATGAGACAAGTCTTTAATCTGCAAAGTATCAACAAACATCAAGCTGGGATTATGTCACACATCAGTTATACCCTGTACTCATAATGATAAAAATGGTATATATGTATATTTATGCCCGATGAACGTTCAACACAAGCACATATAACTATTTATATTGGAATCACAATTAAGGCAGTCACTGTGGATACCAAGTTTCACTAACAATAACTTGCAGCCTATTGAATTTTGCAGCTAAAGTAAATACTACGTTTAAACCTCTTTAGTCATGTACAGTATGTCATAATCTCCACAGTGAGTCCACTGACAAGTATACAGTCACCATGTGGTATACAGCGGGCACACAATCACCATGTGGTATACAGCATGCAGGTACACAATCACCATGTGGTATACAGCAGGTACACAATTACCATGTGGTATACAATGGGTATGCAATCACCATTTAGTATACAGAATCATTTGATCATTGGACACCCTTCTACGTACGTACATATGTACGTACATACCAGTTGTGTAAAGTGGTGATTGGAGGCCACAATGTGAGGTAGGTGCTGAAACTGCTTGATCAAGTTAGCGAAACGAATAGGAAACTGTTCCTGGATCCTCTCAGCACCAGTCTGTAAGGGATTGTGAGTAAGCACGGGAGTTACGCCAGAAGTTGTGCTCTAGTTAACATCAGTATTCACAATAATTGGTACTGCACTACATACATACTACACACTACACATGCACCACACATTACACATGCATACACCATACACTATACGTACATGCACAACACACTACACATACAGTATACACTACACATACACCACCCACTACACATACGTACACCACACACTACACATATACGTACCACCCACTACACATACACCACACACTACACATACACCACACACTACACATACACCACACACTACACATACGTACACCACCCACTACACCTACACCACAAAGTACACACACACCACCCACTACACAAACACCACACACTACACATACACTGCACACTACACCTACACTGCACACTACACCTGCACCACACACTACACACGCACCACACACTACACATGCACCACACGCACCACACTACACATGCACCATATACACTACACACTACAGTATATTATATGCTACTTAAGCATACATACGTGTACCACACCATACTATTAGGCTACATCATATGACCAAACGGTCAGTTAAGATGGCACGATAAGTACTACATGAACAGTTCCATAGAAATTGGATCAATGGAAATGATAAGACATCGACCTGATCATTCATGACGGATTTGGGATGGGATGGGAAGAGGGACAGTAAGACTTACCAAGAGAAACTCTTTGGTTGCTGTAGTGGCATGCAAGAGACCCCATGTTGACACTCGTGGTACAGGCTACATCAGTGAAAGAGACAGACATACAGTGACAAAGGTGGGACCTCCAGGGTCCTGATGAAGTACTGTGCAAGAGGGCATGGTGAATGGCCGACATTGGAGTAGTCCCTGGGAGTTTCCCATCTCAGCTTTGCTGAAAATTGTGCACAACAGAAAGCTCTAAGACTAGGGACTTTAGGGACCTAACGCCGAACAGACTAGGGTACACTTGGGGAGTTCCCCTTCTCCGACATACACACTAAATATGTATTGTGTAGTACGTATATACTCTATGGTTATAATTAATTGTTCACGTCGTAGAAGCGACATGATGACCAAACGGGATATTCATACTATCCACTAATGTTTGTGTACCGTGTGCTTATACTCTTACTTTTGCGTAGGACTCAATAATCCTCCTTTGATCTGGGAGATAAGAACCACTCGAAACACTCCGTAACTGTACACCTATTAGTCCAACAATCAGGCCCCTTCCTCTACAAGTAGCTAACGTCATCCTGGAAACAATATCGCACGGGCCCTCGAGATCCTCAGAGCTTTCGCGATCAAATTCACGCTCGATTGACACTAACCCGAGTCCATTGGTGTAATTAGGTCCTTAATTGTATGGGACACGCCCACTGAGTACATTTCGGAGGGAATGGCCGCCTCAGTACCCGTATGTCTGCTTTTATGCACACATGTTGAGATTGCAACTCTAGTTATATGATGTCTAGGTCATTAAAATCAAATACCTGTATTCTACGACTGTATCAACGGCTCATTCCTCCTTGTTTTGTACTTGTAATACGTTTCCGTGCAGGAGAGCAGGCGCAGTCCGCTCCTTCGTCGAGATCAGTATCACACCAGCATCTACTCGAACTCATTCTTAGCAGGAAGTAAACCTATCTTAGGGACACTGTCTGCTCGTGAGGATAAACGTTCATCAATTCCGGTTGTGAGTGAAGGATATGGAACTCCATCTCGTGTTACGGACAATGTTGGCGAGAACATCATCAAAAAGCAGCAAAGGGAGATGGAGTTATTGATACAAGAGTTGAAAGACAGAGACAAGTGTGTGTGTGTGTGTCTGTGTGTGTGTGTGTGTGTGTGTGTGTGTGTGTGTGTGTGTTTGTGTGTGTGTGTGTGTGTGTGTGTGTGTGTGTGTGTGTGTGTGTTTGTGTGTGTGTGTGTGTGTGACAGTGTGTGTGTGTGTGTGTGTGTGTGTGTGTGTGTGTGTGTGTGTGTGTGTGTGTGTGTGGCAGTGTGTGTGTGTATGTGGCAGTGTGTGTGTGTATGTGGCAGTGTGTGTGTGTGTGTGTGTGTGTGTGTGTGTGTGTGTGTGTGTGTGTGTGTGTGTGGCAGTGTGTGTGTGTGTGTGTGGCAGTGTGTGTGTGGCAGTGTGTGTGTGTGTGTGTGTGTGTGTGTGTGTGTGTGTGTGTGTGTGTGTGTGTGCGCATGTGTGTGTGCCTTTGCCTATACTAAACTGTACTCAATTTTTTATGTACATATACATACCTCACCATGCCATTGCACAACGTTATTCACCTGTACTCACCCATACTAAAATACATGCGTACTTTTACTCTACTACGTATGTAGCTACGTACATATGCACAGCTGTGTTAATTCAGTTATTATTCAATATCGATTAAGGAATATGCTGAGTAATAGCAGAATTAACACCAGCATTGTACATTCATACTGCTTTATCTATCTGCCTCTTTCTCTCTGTGTGTGCATCTGTAGGGAGTTGAATTTCATGGTCAGGTCTCATCAGCAACAGTTGGACGTCTGGGCACAGGATAGGTCCAGGGTATGTGCATACGTGTTCATGAGGGAGAACTGTATTTGTTAGCCCTCTGCAGCTGTGTACACATGATACAGAACCACTCAGCCCATTGCTGCATATACGTATGTAGTATGTACTTATGTTGGGACTAGTATGTCAATTGTGTATGCCAGTGTCTCTGTATGGATGTGTGTTGAGTGGTTCTATGCAGGTACATACACACAGTAGAACCTCATTAACATGAAACTCCTTAACACAAACTATCTCTTATCATGAAACTTTTGTTAACTCCCTACATTTACTGCTATTTTACATACACACTATGTAAGTATAGTTAACACTACCTATTGTTAGCATGAAATCTTGATGTTGTCCGTAGGGGTTCGTGTTGAAGCGGTATGTTGTGTATATGCTACTGTATATTGAAGATTATTGTAACTCCATCCAGTAGTACACATCATACCACGGACACAAGTGGGCAATGGCTGTATAGAGTTCTCCTCTCCACTCTTGATACATTGCTGTCATATGGTGGACTGTTGTGTGGTCTGGTTTATGCAAACTGTGTATCTTGTCTCGCTGTTGGTTCCAGATACAGGTATTGGAACATAAGTGTACAGAACTGGAAGGTATGCATCTACTATGCACATATGCATATGTATGTACGTACGTACATCACACACACACGCGTGCATGCACACACACACACACACACACACACACACACACACACACACACACACACACACACACACACACACACACACACAAATGCCTTTACTAAAGTACATTACAGCATAGAGATGTACTGTATTCTGCTTGTCTCCATTGTACGTATGTATTAGACACTCTCAAAAGAAAAGAACAGGAAATTGTACTCTTGAAAGCAAAGTATGCCCACAACTATGCTAGTTGTAGTGGGGTATGTACGTATGTCCAAAAACCTCCTTGTTGGAATGGTCATGGTTAATTGAAGATGCTGATGTACGTACATGTTAAATGATATTTTCACCCCCGATATAAATTCACTCCAATGCCTTTCAAACCTGTCACTCCCTGGACATGTTCCTATACCAAACCCTAGTACACATCAAGTGTATGTCAATCTTGCCATGTTGTATACTGTGCATACATGCACACGTACACTTGAGTCTAAATTTACAGTGTTCACTGTTTTCCACAGTGTCTCCAAACACAGCAGCCAGGGTGTGTACAATGCAGCTGAAATCAAGCATCTGAATGTACGTACGTATGTCTGTGGATGTACATACATACGTATGTATCAATATACGTACATGCACAGTACTGTATGTATGTAGCATGTAACAGGTAGTTTATGCAAGGTCTCATAATTTTTTGGCATCAATCATGATTGGACGTGTAGAATTTGAACCAAAGCTTCACTGTTGTGTATGTTGTTACAATGTGTACGTGTGTGTAAAATTTGTGACAGTAAAAATACTTGTAGTTATCAAATGAATAATATCATGAAATCGCCAACAAAAATTTCTCTATGTACAATTTGTACGAATGTACACACGAACATGTGTATATGCATGTACTATCCTACATAGTGTATGTTCGTACAGCTACGTAGATGGATGAATCCACTATGCACAGTATGTATACGGTTCTCACTCATGCACTATGTACAGTATATGTATGGTTGTCTCTCATGCACTATGTACAGTATATGTATGGTTGTCTCTCATGCACTATGTACAGTATATGTATGGTTGTCTCTCATGCACTATGTACAGTATATGTATGGTTGTCTCTCATGCACTATGTACAGTATATGTATGGTTGTCTCTCATGCACTATGTACAGTATATGTATGGTTGTCTCTCATACACTATGTACAGTATATGTATGGTTGTCTTTTATGCACTATGAACAGTATATGTATGGTTGTCTCTCATGCACTATGTACAGTATATGTATGGTTGTCTCTCATGCACTATGTACAGTATATGTGTGGTTGTCTCTCATGCACTATGTACAGTATACGTATGGTTGTCTCTCATGCACTATGTACAGTATACGTACATATGGTTGTCTCTCATGCACTATGTACTGTATATGTATGGTTGTCTCTAATGACCATGGCAATGGGCTGGTTATAGCCATTTGTGATTGGATGTGGGAGCTCATACCTACGTATATACCACAGGATGATGCCAATAAACCTGTTATCACCTCTATGGTCTGAAAGGTTTTGTTGTGACATTTACACAATGCCTTAGCAATTGGATACAAATTAGTTATCACTCAATTACTCGAAGGCCCACCCCAATCCCATCATTATTATTGTCACTTTGGATACTGTTCTCACAACCTGATAACCTCTATATATGTATGGATATTGTCCAGATCTTTAACTGCGTTCGTTTGTTTGTTTGTGCGTTCAATAAGTACTACACCGCTGAACATTATCATATGCTCAATGATTGTGAACAGAGTAATTGGGGAGTGTCCTCTGTGGATGTGAATGAAAAGGCCTCCAATTGTTCTTGTGGAGTTATCCTTCACTTCCCATTTTCAACTACTACTTCCTTTGTTTCACAGTTGTGGGTACCAGCAAAATGTTCTATTTACATGGTACGACAAAGATTTTGACAATTGTGGCTACAAGGGTACCAAGTTGACTTACTTGAGAATCCCATTTCAGTTACAAAGGGCTTGTCAGAGAATGCAAATCATGGAAAATCTACATAAACATTCCAATGTGCAGATTTTGTACTTTTTCCTCACATACATAATAGTCGTCACCCATGTCTGTTATGAAGCTGTTGGTAAACCAAACATTACCACCGTCAGTTCACATTCCAGCTACTTGATACTGGGTCATACATACCTGTCTGTAGGGGGAAATCCAGCTATTTTGTTATTGTAACTGTATACTGTACACACACACAAACACACACACACACACACACACACACACACACACACACACACACACACACACACGCACACACACACACGTACACACACACACACATGCACACACACACACACACGTACACATGCACACACGCGTACACTCACGCACACACACACAAACACACACACACACGCACGCACACACACACACACACACACACACACACACACATACACACACACACACACACACACACACACACACACACACACACACACACACACACACATACACACACACACACACACACACACACACACACACACACACACACACACACATGCTAATCCAATCTGAAGATACAGCCTTTTCTACTGTTTACAATAATGTTTTTCATTACATAGCGTGAATACCAGCTGGAACATGCTAAGTTGGAGAGGTCCTCATTACAGCTGGCCAATGCTGAGGTTAAATGTCAAAATTTGACTATTAATTACTTACACATGTACTGTACATAAATGCATGTAATTTATGTAAGTACATACATCCATGCATATATACATGTGAACATAAGTATGTATGTATGTCTCCAACGGCCAATTCGTGTGATTTCAAGTACGAAATCACTTGCTGTACTCATGTACTCACATATACTTACATACACATGTATGTACAATATATCCACTTTAGGCAAAGTTGTCAAGAGCAGAGGCTCAAGAGAGGTCACTACAAGCAATCCTTAATGAAAAGGTTTGTTACACATGCATGCATATGTACACTATGTATGTATGTGCTTCACCTTGTTAATAAACGCATTCTATGTGGTCCTTTGGTTGCCTATACCAAGAGTAAGTATGTACAGTACAGATTTCTGCATACTAAGCAGGTTGGACAGTACAGTGTGTTGTGGATACACAGTGCAGTATTCCTGAGTACTGTAAGCTGAAACTAACAAGCAGTGACAGTCCATGTATATGTGTAATGTGTTATGTATGAACCCTATAAGGTATCATCACAATAATATTACACACATATGTCTATTGTATGCACTTACACCCCAGTGTGCACAAATGGTTTACCATTCTCCCTGTAGGACGGAGAATTGAATGTATTGTCGCAGAAACTGGAGGAAGTGCAAACTTTGCTGGATGTCAGAGTCAAGGTATTCCCTCCTGGTACTCCATTACCAGCAAACAACCTTTTAATGCCTGGTGTGCTCACACACATTGTATACCGTACTACCTCACATATATACATGTGTATGTGAGCACACTTCACAGTGGAGCCTGTCTATTAGGGACACTTTTGGACCTCGATTTCTGTCCGTATTACAGAGGTTTGCTCAAATCAGATGTATATTTACATATGCTCCAGCACAACACTGGGACAAAGAATAGTGTCCTTGTGATAAAGATAACCTCAATCTGAAGGTTTGGGAGGATCCACTCTATATTTACTGTATAGCCAGTGAACCCAAGGGACAGTTGAGGTATTTTGATGTACTGTGCTTGGTTTGGGTTTGTGTGGTTACTGCATAGTGTGAATTGCCTCAAGATCCAAATATCAATCCAAGAGTACCACAGCAACAAGGAAGTGTACGTGATGATAGTATGAACACAAATACAGTGGAACCTCTTTATTACAAACCTCTGAATTGCAGAAACCTCTATACTAAGGACACCATTCTGTGTCCCCGTGTAGTACAGTAGTGTAGTAAATGACCTCTGAATTAAGGACACCTCTGTAATAAGGACTAAAATCGAGGTTTCAAAGTGTCCATAATAGAGAGGTTCCACTGTAGTAGTACATCTTACTCCGATCCACTCATACAACTTACTACATGTGTGCATTTGTCTTATTATACAGTGGACTTGAATCATATGTTTGAGTGTGTGATACCAAATGCTGATATTGTAATAATTCAGGAGATTAAATGTGATGAGGCCAAACTCAAAGAACAGGTCACAATGTTGACATTGGAGAAAGAGAAAGAGAAACACAGCAGTCAATGCTTGCAAGGTGTGTGTGTGTGTGTGTGTGTGTGTGTGTGTGTGTGTGTGTGTGTGTGTGTGTGTGCATGTGTGTGTGTGTGTGTGTGTGTGTGTGTGTGTGTGTGTGTGTGTGTGTGTGTGTAAACATTAATTTAATAGCCATTTGTTTGTACGTACATACGGATGGTACATTCATACATGTATGTGTAATTATTGTCCAAATGTGTACACATATATAGACTTCACTATTGTGTATGGAACTTCACCTTGTCAACAAATTGTATATGCGTTTGTGAACGTATGTGTACAAACATACGTATGTACAGTACATGTACGTACACATAGATATATATATGTAGGCATACATATGTTACATGTATTGTACATATGTTCACTTGTGAAGGTGGAATGGAATCTATTGTTAATATCCACCAAATATGTGTACTGTTTCTCTCCATCAGGAGAATTACTAGAATATAAGCATCAAAATGAGCAGATGTCTGTTGAGCTATCCAGAACTAGAGATGAACTGGAAGTCCTGAAGAAACACCTACAAGTTGCCTGTATGTTACATGCATAAGTATGTATGTGTGTCAACTGATGACATGCTTCAGTGTGTGTTACTGTGTGTATGTAAAAGCATGTAAAGTACGTATGTGTGTGCATACATATGACAACAACTGTATGTGTATCAGATCTGAATATACATACATACATACATACATACATATTGTACAGTGAATATTCGTTAATCCGCCACAATTCGTTTTCGAAGAATATGGTGGATTAACGAGTTTGGCGGATTAACTGGATATTCAATGGTACTTGTACATTATATTGGTACTGGGAATTGTGGCGGATTAAGAGGTTTGGCAGATAAAGCGGTGGCAGATTAACGAGAATTCACTGTAGATGCATTCATTTACATACATATGTTTACATAATATAGTCTATGTGCCTCTGTCCATGGTAATTTTCAGTAATGGCCTCTTTTGTGAATTAGATGACAGCGAAAAGCGAAAGGAGCAACTGTTAGTGCTCCAGAGATCGAAACTGGAGAGATTAGACACTGAGTTGGTCAGCATGAGGAAGGTGCAGATGAACTCCCCACTTTGTGTGTTATGTGAGCCTTGGCTATGTGCGACTGACTGCTTTACCTCTCCACAATAGCATTGGTTGGTTATGTGTGCCTAAAAGCTTGAAAAAAATGTTCTTTTGCACATCAGGCCTATTTCCCTATGTATACTGTGTGCATTGTTACATAGCCACCCTCAGCTCAGTGTGTTCTAGTAAATACTGTGCTGGTACAGTAGTATTTTTCTAAGCTACTGGTTGTTGATGGAGACTAACATGGTCACATCCAACAATTACTACACTGTTTACGAAGCCAATTAGTAGGGTCTTACATTGACCTTTTAATGAGAGAGTACTGTAAGTTTAGATATTTGAACATATTTATTTATTGTGTTTTGATTATTTTATATTGGGTTCCAATGTTAATGTAGGTTTATAGTCAACAACAACAGGAACTACCCACTCCAAACAAACAATTGGATGTGTCAAGTAGAAGGTAAACACTTCATGTTTGTCACAATACTGCCTTCTCACTGACAGTCTCTGTCCTGTGTGTACAGGAACCTGTCAACGCCCACCAGGGTGCAAAGGAAGTCGATAACATCCAACAGAACTACCAAACACTGAACTATGTATGTCACCACGTTTGCTGTCATGTACACTGCCTTACATGTCATGTCACATACATTTGTACATGTACTGTTGCTTTTGTACATTGTAACTCGCACAGTTCCAGTACACTAATGTTATAGTACATATTATGTATCTACGTATCGATGTTGGGTTTGGTTGTAAACATTCACTCCACCACTGGCCCTCAGGGATTTATTGCAGAGTGGTGTGTCTGGCATATTATGCAGTAAATGCATAGAGTATAATTCCTTTATAATGTGGTTACAGAATTTGATTAAATTTATCATGGGATGTATGTATATTTATATAGACATTCAATCTGAATGCTATCTACAGTAATGGTACACTCCTAGTACAATGCACAATATAATTTGATTATAAATGATTATAAATATTATAAATTCCAATTACAGGTACCAATATTCATGTACGCACATGTATACATATAGACAATAATCAAGCGGAGTAAGCACACATACTTACATACATTCATATGTGTATATTCGGTATGTAGAGATTCGTATACCATGCATTTTCATGACATTAGAATACATACATTAGTCTGGTTGTATGCAGGTGATTTGAGATGACTAACTGGTCTTTTATTGTGCAGTACACCCCATTCTCTGTGTGCAATGAGTAAGAGGAAGTTAATATTTGAAATTTCACTCTGTATTTATGAGACTGAGAGTAAACCTCAGTCTTGCAAATCGAGATACTATAATACATTTATTCACAGATATTACACCATGGTATGGTACCATACAATTACACTCCTAGTACAATGCACGATATAATTTGATTATAACTAATTACAATGTACATACACATGTGTATAATATCTTATATATATATATATATATATATATCTATAGACACTAATCGAACGGAGTATATAAGCACACACACCTAGTAGACATACATTCATAATATGTGTACAGTATATATGCATGTTGATGCAGTGCATGATTCTAGTGCTGGTGAATCAGTTATATTCTATATTATTAAACATAATATATAATATAATATTGCTATTTTAAAATTACCATTGCTATTATAAAAAAAACGGAGCTATATTGCTATAATACGTATTTAATATTTGTATGGCATGCAATGTCATATTATTATTGCACATACGGTGCTCAAATATTAAATATCACAAATCGATAATACGAAACACTCAGAAGGTAACAGTTACAGTAACTTAAACAATATATGAAGTCCAATAAGTTTCACATCTTCCATGTCCTCTCATTCAAACTTGCACCTCTCTCTGCCACACTTCACGTGTGCCCAGGGCATCCGGCGAGGACGGGGAGGTGCCTCATGCCCCACGGCCAAGGAGAACATGCCACTTGCCACCATGCCTCAGCTGCTGATGTCATCCCGCATGTAGTCAACATCAAGCCATCATCCAATGGTAGGGTGGTGGACCGGCTTCTCGGGAGGTCCAGATTTCAGAGCCGTGATCTTTTACGTCTGGCACACCGAGTATCACGGGCGCCAGTCACCGATGTGGTCCTTTGTGACTTGATAGCTTCATGGGCCCGGAGATCCAAGAATCACGGATTTACCACCAATCCACGGACCAGAAGACAGATGAACTGACTTCACATCGGTAATCATCAGAGTCAGGCCAGCAGGACACACATCAAACAGCGCAGCAGCTTCCTCAACACGATGACAAAGAGACTCCCCGGTAGGGCCCAAAGCCTAAACTAATGTAGCATGTCTGGACCCTACTATAGCCGCATGCGCATAGTGTGTGCATAGGAGGGTGTGTGCGAGGCGCAGTGTGTGCATAGTAAAGTGTATGCAGCGTAAAGGTAGAATGGCACGGCCTAACTTACGTGCGTGCGCCCGAAGGCAATAATAAAGGAAAAAGGGTGGTGAGCAGAGAGCCGTGTGGTTCCGACAACATAGCCTTCGTAGGAATCTACTTACAGGACCCCTAGGGGAGACTAGCCGACCATGATCCCAGGCACCGCCCGCCTCCGAAGAGGACGGACGCCCAAACCTCGTCCGAGAACACTCGAGAGACCCGACGGCTTACAGGAGACCGGGACGTGTGAACTCCATGCGTGATCAAACAGCGAACCGAAGAAGGAGAGGGTAGAACAGCTAACCACGCTTGCGCTCGGGGCACCCCCTCCAATTCGAATCCTCCAGCATCTGCAGCTTCCCCAGCACGGATCTACTCACAAAGAAATGCAGGCAAAAGGAGCTTTTAAAGAAAATCTTACCGCCGTTTTTCAAATAATGAAAACTGATTGGTTGACTGCATTGGTTGTTTATTGTTTTATTTCTCCAAATTTGGTAAAGCGTGGGCGTTATTTATTGTTTCATCCCGCCAAATATAGCACTGGTCTTTTGGTCTACTGTAAATTAGAGGAATATCCCCATTTAATCTATTTGTACCTCCAAACAGTGTTCATGAATGTCTAGTGGATAGCTCAAGTTTGGGTCCGGTATAATTTACGGACGATATGGCCATGACGGACCGGACCGGACCGGACCGTCCGGTGTCCGATAGTACAGTGGTATAATTTACGGACCACGTGTAATATTTATGGAGACTACAGAAGGTGGACTCCAAGGAGGGCCTGGAAGACCAGTTCGTTGACAGACGACGGAGGCTACAACGGACGTCATATCGTGGCCGTTATTCCATTCTCTTAGCGGGAGCAATCTAGTCGTTCAAGTAATTTGGTAAGTATGTGTACCCTTCTCTGGTGCTGTGCCTATAAATAGAGTGGTGTAGATAGCTAACAGTGTTGTTTCATTGTTACATTTTTAGTGGGAATTAAAATGTACGTATTTGATTAAATAAATTTGAAAGAAAAGAACACTGTGTAAGTGAATAACTAGTATGAAATAAAATAAATTAACATGTTATTTACAAGACATGCAAGACCATTCAGTGTCCTCTGACTCCATGAAGTACTTGGGGGGCACCTTGCAACACTCTCTGTGGTACCATTCCATGCACTTGTTGCAATCTCTCGTACCAGTCTGAGCTTGTGTGTTGGCATACCTGTTTTTAAAGGGGGAGAATGAAAGTTAATAACAGTATAGGCGTAGGAGGCGGGGGGAACTTACCCACCCCCGAACTGGCTGTAAACACAACTGGGCAAAAATTTGACTATGCAGATGATAACTAGACCAAATAGGCGATTATACCTACTACTCGCTATAATGAATGATTAAATACGTACGTCCAAGCACTACATTAGATCTTTGACTGACCTAGTGATGTAGTAGCTGTGGAGCCCAGGGGCCAAACACTCAGTCTGTTCTCGCTTGCAGACTCCACTGTCCTTATGTCTGTTTGGATGTTCAACATGGTTGATTCCTCATCTTCACACTTATGCCTACACACAAGAGGGGTGGAAAGTTCTTTAATGGTTGGCGAGTGAATTAGTATATACATTGCAAGGTAGTTCAATGAACATAGTATAACACAGTAATACATGCGTACGTATGATCCCCAGACAAGTAAGTACACATGCATATATTATATAAAAATGTAGAACTAGCATACATAGGTATACACATAATATGAATTCATGTACAAACAAAAGTACGTACAGGGGTTCAAATACTGTGTGACAGTACATCTGTACATAATATGCATATATATCTAACCCTGCACTTCCCTTGTACTCCCTAGTTATGTACAGTATAATAATATTGTTATGTGCCTATGTGCAGTATATACACACATGTATGTACATAAGTACCTCTGCCTTCTGAATATCTACTATTTCCCTCTTAACCAATACACCACTCTCTCAGTACCTCACAATACACTACTCTCATGTACCTCACAATACACCACTCTCATGTACCTCACAATACACCACTCTCCCTATTTTTTTTGTTTTCCCTCGACCAGAAAGCTTACCTTCCTCTAACTCCCCCCATGGCGTTCACGGACACCATCTCCGAAGACTCACCCCCCCTTCTCCTCGAATACTCAAAGAAGAAATATTTACCTTGATGGGATTTCCTTTCTTTGCATTCTTAGGTAGTGAAGTTATTGACGAGTTTACACGCTTCCTAATGATGTCGTTATCTTCACTCTCCGTGGCTTTCAATGAACCTTTCTAGCTGATGGACTGGAGGTGCTCCACGAAGAACCACCCTTGAAATTTAATGCTAGTCTTCTACTTTTTGGAGGGGTACGAGATGCAGTTTGGAGTGAACCATCTCGGTCACTTTCTCCTTACTAATCTTCTTCTTGACAAGTTGAAGGAAGCACCCAGTGGTCGTATCGTTGTTGTCTCCTCTCTTTCGTACAATTGGGGAAGGATCAACTTTGACGATATCAACAGTGAGAACAGCTACAATCCTCGCCATGCTTACGGGCAGAGTAAGCTAGCCAACAACCTCTTCACTGTTGCTCTGGCTGAAAGACTACAAGGGACCAATGTTATTGTGAATTGCTCACATCCGGGGATCATCAAGACTGAACTCGGGCGGTACATGTTGCCAATTATACCACTGTGGAGGAGGGTGTGTGTGTGTGTGTGTGTGTGTGTGTGTGTGTGTGTGTGTGTGTGTGTTGTGTGTGTGTGTGTGTGTGTGTGTGTGTGTGTGTGTGTTGTGTGTGTGTATGTGTGTGTGTGTGTGTGTTGTGTGTGTGTGTGTGTGTTGTGTGTGTGTTGTGTGTGTGTGTGTGTGTGTGTGTGTGTGTGTGTGTGTGTGTGTGTGTGTGTGTGTGTGTGTGTGTGTCAGTCAGTCACATTGAATAGGAAATCCTCCTTGACAGGTACAGACAGCCTACGTAGTACAAGCACATACCTGGTATACATCTTGTATTATGATTCCTGTTGTGAGTGTATGAAATTATGTATGTGTGAAAGTGTGTGTATACATTCCATGTACATATGTATGCGCATGTACACCTCCATATACATGCTTATGTGTGCATATTATACATGTATGTCCATATCATACATGTATACTTCCAATCTCACTATTTTGTTGTTTAGATTCTCACTCTGCCTCTCTTTTACCTGATGATTATGAAGACAGTGAAACAAGGAGCACAGACCACCATCTACTTAGCAGTGGCTGAAGAGGTGGAGGGTATGTATGTACGTATGTCCAAAAACCTCCTTGTTGGGATGGTCATGGTTAATTGAAGGTACTGATGTACATGTTAAATGATATTTTCACCCCCGATATAAATTCACTCCAATGCCTTTCAAACCTTTCACTCCCTGGACATGTTCCTATGCCAAACCCTAGTACACATCAAGTGTATGTCAATCTTGCCATGTTGTATACTGTGCATACATGCACACGTACACTTGAGTCTAAATTTACAGTGTTCACTGTTTTCCACAGTGTCTCCAAACACAGCAGCCAGGGTGTGTACAATGCAGCTGAGATCAAGCGTCTGAATGTACGTACGTATGTCTGTGGATGTACATACATATGTATCAATATACGTACATGCACAGTACTGTATGTATGTAGCATGTAACAGGTAGTTTATGCAAGGTCTCATAATTTTTTGGCATCAATCATGATTGGATGTGTAGAATTTGAACCAAAGCTTCACTGTTGTGTATGTTGTTACAATGTGTACATGTGTGTAAAATTTGTGACAGTAAAAATACTTGTAGTTATCAAATGAATAATATCTTGAAATCGCCAACAAAAATTTCTCTATGTACAGTTTGTACGAATGTACACACGAACATGTGTATATGCATGTACTATCCTACATAGTGTATGTTCGTACAGCTACATAGATGGATGAATCCACTATGCACAGTATGTATACGGTTCTCACTCATGCACTATGTACAGTATATGTATGGTTGTCTCTCATACACTATGTACAGTATACGTATGGCTGTCTCTCATGCACTATGTACAGTATACGTATGGTTGTCTCTCATGCACTATGTACAGTATATGGTTGTCTCTTATGCACTATGTGCAGTATATGTATGGTTGTCTCTCATGCACTATGTACAGTATATGTATGGTTCTCTCTCATGCACCATGTACAGTATACGTATGTATGGTTGTCTCTCATGCACTATGTACAGTATATGTATGGTTCTCTCTCATGCACCATGTACAGTATACGTATGTATGGTTGTCTCTCATGCACTATGTACAGTATACGTATGGTTGTCTCTAATGACCATGGCAATGGGCTGGTTATAGCCATTTGTGATTGGATGTGGGAGCTCATACCTACGTATATACCACAGGATGATGCCAATAAGCCTGTTATCACCTCTATGGTCTGAAAGGTTTTGTTGTGATATTTACACAATGCCTTGGCAATTGGATACAAATTAGTTATCACTCAATTACTCGAAGACCCACCCCAATCCCATCATTATTATTGTCACTTTGGATAGTGTTCTCACAACCTGATAACCTCTATATACGTATGTATGGATATTGTCCAGATCTTTAACTGTGTTCGTTTGTTTGTTTGTGTGTTCAATAAGTACTACACCGCTGAACATTATCATATGCTCAATGATTGTGAACAGAGTAATTGGGGGGGTGTCCTCTGTGGATGTGAATGAAAAGGCCTCCAATTGTTCTTGTGGAGTTATCCTTCACTTCCCATTTTCAACTACTACTTCCTTTGTTTTACAGTTGTGGGTGCCAGCAAAATATTCTATTTACATGATACAGCAAAGATTTTGACAATTGTGGCTACAAGGGTGCCACGTTGGCTTACTTGAGAATCCCATTTCAGTTACAAAGGGCTTGTCAGAGAATGCAAATCATGGAAAAATCTACATAAACATTCCAATGTGCAGATTTTGTACTTTTTCATCACATACAGTGCGTACATACATAATAGTCGTCACCCATGTCTGTTATGAAGCTGTTGGTAAACAAAACATTACCACCATCAGTTCATATTCCAGCTACTTCTTACTGGGTTATACCTGTCTGTAGGGGGAAATCCAGCTATTTTGTTATTGTAACTGTATACTGTACACACACACACAAACACACACACACACACACACACACACACACACACACACACGCACACACACACGTACACACACACACACATGCACACACACACACACACGTACACATGCACACACGCGTACACTCACGCACACACACACAAACACACACACACACACGCACGCACACACACACACACACATACACACACACACACATGCACACACACACACACACGTACACATGCACACACGCGTACACTCACGCACACACACACGCACGCACACACACACACACTATTATCCAGTCTGAAGATACAGCCTTTTCTACTGTTTACAATAATGTTTTCCATTACATAGTGTGAATACCAGCTGGAACATGCTAAGTTGGAGAGGTCCTCATTACAGCTGGCCAATGCTGAGGTGAATGTCAAAATTTGACTATTAATTACTTACGCATGTACTGTACATAAATGCATGTAATTTATGTAAGTACATCCATGCATATGTACATGTGTACGTACATAAGTACGTATATATGTCTCCAACGGCCAATTTATGTAACTTCAAGTATATACAGTTTAACCTCACTATTACAAACCTCTGAATTGCAGAAAAATCTATAATAAGGACACCATTCTGTGTCCCAGTGTAGTACTGTAGTGTAGTAAATGACCTCTGAATTGAGGACACCTCTGTATTAAGGACTAAAATCGAGGTTCCAAAGTATCCATAATAGAGAGGTTCCACTGTACGTAATCACTTGCTGTACTCATGTACTCACATATACTTACGTACATATGTATGTATGTACAATATATCCACTTTAGGCAAAGTTGTCAAGAGTAGAGGCTCAAGAGAGGTCACTACAAGCAATCCTTAAAGAAAAGGTTTGTTACACATGCATGCATATGTACACTATGTACGTATGTGCTCTACCTTGTTAAAAAGTGCATTCTATGTGGTCCTTTGGTTGCCTATACCAAGAGTAAGTATGTACAGTACAGATCTCTGCATACTAAGCAGGTTGGACAGTACAGTGTGTTGTGGATACACAGTGCTGAGTGCAGTATTCCAAAGTACTGTAAGCTGACACTAACAAGCAGTGACAGTCCATGTATACGTATGTGTAATGTGTTATGTATGAACCCTATAAGGTATCATCACAATTACACGCATATGTGTATTGTATGTACTCACACCCCAGTGTGCACAAATGGTTTACCATTCTTCCTGTAGGACGGAGAATTGAATGCATTGTCGCAGAAACTGGAGGAAGTGCAAACTTTGCTGGATGTCAGAGTCAAGGTATTCCCTCCTGGTACTCCATTACCAGCAAACAACCTTTTAATGCCTGGTGTGCTCACACACATTGTATACCGTACTACCTCACATATATACATGTGTATGTGAGCACACTTTACAGTGGAGCCTGTCTATTAGGGACACTTTTGGACCTTGATTTCTGTCCATATTACAGAGGTTTGCTCAAACCAGAGGTACATTTACATATGCTCCAGCACCACACTGGGACAAAGAATAGTGTCCTTGTGATAAAGATAACCTCAATCTTGAGGTTTGTGTGGGTCCACTCTATATTTATTGTATAGCCAGTGAACCCAAGGGACAGTTGAGGTATTTTGATGTACTGTGCTTGGTTTGGGTTTGTGTGGTTACTGCATAGTGTGAATTGCCTCAAGATCCAAATATCAATCCAAGAGTACCACAGCAACAAGGAAGTGTACGTGATGATAGTATGAACACAAATACAGTGGAACTTCTCTATTACAAACCTCTGAATTGCAGAAACCTCTATAATAAGGACACCATTCTGTGTCCCCGTGTAGTACAGTAGTGTAGTAAATGACCTCTGAATTAAGGACACCTCTGTAATAAGGACTAAAATCGAGGTTTCAAAGTGTCCATAATAGAGAGGTTCCACTGTAGTAGTACATCTCACTCCGGTCCACTCATACAACTTACTACATGTGTGTATTTGTCTTATTATACAGTGGACTTGAATCATATGTTTGAGTGTGTGATACCAAATACTGATATTGTAATAATTCAGGAGATTAAATGTGATGAGGCCAAACTCAAAGAACAGGTCACAATGTTGACATTGGAGAAAGAGAAAGAGAAACACAGCAGTCAATGCTTGCAAGGTGTGTGTGTGTGTGTGTGTGTGTGTGTGTGTGTGTGTGTGTGTGTGTGTGTGTGTGTGTGTGTGCGTGTGTGTGTGTGTGTGTGTGTCTGCATGCATGTTGTGTGTGTGTGTGTGTGAGTGTGTGTAAAGCGCATACATGAATTTAATAGATATTTGTTTGTACGTACATACGGATGGTACATTCATACATGTATGTGTAATTATTGTCCAAACGTGTATACGTATATAGACTTCACTATTGTGTTTGGAACTTCACCTTGTCAACAAATTGTATGTGCATATGTGTACAAACATATGTACAGTACATGTACGTACACATAGATGTGTGTGTGTCTGCGTGCATGTTGTGTGTGTGTGTGTGTGTGAGTGTGTGTAAAGCGCATACATGAATTTAATAGATATTTGTTTGTACGTACATACGGATGGTACATTCATACATGTATGTGTAATTATTGTCCAAACGTGTATACGTATATAGACTTCACTATTGTGTATGGAACTTCACCTTGTCAACAAATTGTATGTACAGTACATGTACGTACACATAGATTTAGGCATACATATGTTACATGTATTGTACATACGTATGTTCACTTATGAAGGTGGAATGGAATCTCTTGTTAATATCCACCAAATATGTGTACTGTTTCTCTCCAACAGGAGAATTACTGGAATGTAAGCATCAAAATGAGCAGATGTCTGTTGAGCTATCCAGAACTAGAGATGAACTGGAAGTCCTGAAGAAACACCTACAAGTTGCCTGTATGTTACATGCATAAGTATGTATGTGTGTCAACTGATGACATGCTTCAGTGTGTGTTACTGTGTGTATGTAAAAGCATGTAAAGTACGTATGTGTGTGCATACATATGACAACAACTGTATGTGTATCAGATCTGAATATACATACATACATACATACATACATATTGTACAGTGAATATTTGTTAATCCGCCACGATTCGTTTTCAAAGAATATGGTGGATTAACGAGTTTGGCGGATTAACTGGATATTCAATGGTACTTGTACATTATATTGGTACTGGGAATTGTGGCGGATTAACAGATTTGGCAGATAAAGCGGTGGCAGATTAACGAGAATTCACTGTAGATGCATTCATGTACATACGTATGTTTACATAATATAGTCTATGTGCCTCTGTCCAAGGTACTTTTCAGTAATGGCCTCTTTTGTGAATTAGATGACAGCGAAAAGCGAAAGGAGCAACTGTTAATGCTCCAGAGATCAAAACTGGAGAGATTAGACACTGAGTTGGTCAGCATGAGGAAGGTGCAGATGAACTCCCCACTATGTGTGTTACGTGAGCCTTGGCTATGTGCGACTGACTGCTTTACCTCTCCACAATAGCATTGGTTGGTTATGTGTGCCTAAAAGTTTGAAAAAACTGTTCTTTTGCACATCAGACCTACTTCCCTATGTATACTGTGTGCATTGTTACATAGCCACCCTCAGCTCAGTGTGTTCTAGTAAATACTGTGCTAGTACAGTAGTATTTTTCTAAGCTACTGGTTGTTGATGGAGACTAACATGGTCACATCCAACAATTGCTACACTGTTTACGAAGCCAATTAATAGGGTCTTACATTGACCTTTTAATGAGAGAGTACTGTAAGTTTAGATATTTGAACATATTTATTTATTGTGTTTTGATTATTTTATATTGGGTTCCATTGTTAATGTAGGTTTATAGTCAACAACAACAGGAACTACCCACTCCAAACAAACAATTGGGTGTGTCAAGTAGAAGGTAAACACTTCATGTTTGTCACAATACTGCCTTCTCACTGACAGTCTCTGTCCTGTGTGTACAGGAACCTGTCAATGCCCACCAGGGTGCAAAGGAAGTCGATAACATCCAACAGAACTACCAAACACTGAACTATGTATGTCACCATGTTACCTGTCATGTACACTGCCTTACATGTCATGTCACATACATTTGTACATGTACTGTTGCTTTTGTACATTGTAACTCGCACAGTTCCAGTACACTAATGTTATAGTACATATTATGTATCTACGTATCGATGTTGGGTTTGGTTGCAAACATTCACTCCACCACTGGCCCTGAGGGATTTATTGCAGAGTGGTGTGTCTGGCATATTATGCAGTAAATGCATAGAGTATAATTCCTTTATAATGTGGTTACAGAATTTGATTAAATTTATCCTGGGATGTATGTATATTTATATAGACATTCAATCTGAATGCTATCTACAGTAATGGTACACTCCTAGTACAATGCACAATATAATTTGATTATAAATGATTATAAATATTATAAATTCCAATTACAGGTACCAATATTCATGTACGCACATGTATACATATAGACAATAATCAAGCGGAGTAAGCACACATACTTACATACATTCATATGTGTATATTCGGTATGTAGAGATTCGTATACCATGCATTTTCATGACATTAGAATACATACATTAGTCTGGTTGTATGCAGGTGATTTGAGATGACTAACTGGTCTTTTATTGTGCAGTACACCCCATTCTCTGTGTGCAATGAGTAAGAGGAAGTTAATATTTGAAATTTCACTCTGTATTTATGAGACTGAGAGTAAACCTCAGTCTTGCAAATCGAGATACTATAATACATTTATTCACAGATATTACACCATGGTACAATACATTAAGAAATTGAAAACACACCTGTGTATACACTGCATGTTGGAAAATGTATTATGTTCATCCTTAGATATCATCCATAGGCAATATTCTGCGAAACTGTAATGTATGGGAGATATAGGGCCGCCATTTCGTTTCCGCGACATCCCTACATATATAGAGTGTGGTATTGCACTCTATGATACTGCATAGACATACATATACGTATAACTGTCTTTTTTCATGTGTACCATGAACTATATATGTCTGAAATTTGCACATAACTACATGTGCAGTGATTATGTATTTTTGTGTTCTCCACAAAAATGTACAATGTCATATGACTCAGGTTATGTGTACACTAATCAATTGTGTACACTATTAATTTTCTATCCATCATGAAAATTACTGGAATTTAAGCATCAAAACGAGCAGATGTCTGTTGAGCTATCCAGAACTAGAGATGAACTGGAAGTCCTGAAGAAACACCTACAATTTGCCTGTATGTTACATGCATAAGTATGTATGTGTGTCACACAATCTGATAACATGCTATACCTTGTGTCCTGTGTTATACTGTGTATTACGTAAAGCATGCACAGTTTGTGTGTACATACATATGACTGTAACAGTATGTGTATCAGTTCTAAACATACTTACATACCTACAAATTGTAATAGCATACATGTACATCCCTATGTATGTAATCTGAAGAGTACATAATAGGTACATATGGATCTCTGTCCAAGGTACTTTTCAGTAATGGCCTCTCTTGTGAATTAGATGACAGAGAAAGCGAAGGGAACCACTGTTAATGCTCCAGAGATCGAAACTGGAGAGATTAGACATGACTGCTTTACCTCTCCACAATAGCATTGGTTGGTTATGTGTGCCTAAAAGTTGAAAAAAAACCTGTTCTTTTGCACATCAGGCCTACTTCCCTATACTGTGTGCATTGTTACATAGCCACCCTCAGCTCAGTGTGTTCTGGTAAATACTGTGCTGGTACAATAGTATTTTTCTAAGCTACTGGTTGTTGATGGAGACTAAGATGGTTGCCTTCTCACTGACAGTCTCTGTCCTGTGTGTGTTATATGTGTACATATGTACCTTATGAACCATATGAACATAAATACTGTGCTGGTACAAAAATCTAAGCTACTGGTTGTTGATGGAGACTAACATGGTCACATCCAACAATTACTACACTGCTTACGAAGGCCAATTAGTGGGGTCTTACATTGACCTTTTAATGAGAGAGTACTGTAAGTTTAGATATTTGATCATGTATTTTTAATGTGTTTTGACTATTTTATATTGGGTTCCTATGTTAATGTAGGTTTATAATATAGAGTCAACAACAACAGGAAATGTCCACTCCAAACAAACAATTGCATGGGTGTTTCAAGTGAAATGTAAACACTTCATGTTTGTCACAATACTGCCTTCTCACTGACAGTCTCTGTCCTGTGTGTACAGGAACCTGTCAACGCCCACCAGGGTGCAAAGAAAGTCGATAACATCCAACAGAACTACCAAACACTGAACTATGTATGTCACCATGTTACATGTCATGTACACTACCTTACATGTCATGTCACATACATTTGTACATGTACTGTTGCTTTTGTACATTGTAACTTGCACAGTTCCAGTACACTAATGTTATAGTACAGCTGTATCTACACATCGATGTTGGGTTTGGTTATGAACATTCACTCCACCGCTGTCCCTCAGGAATTTACTGTAGAGTGATGTGTCTGGCATATTATACAGTACACACATAGAGTATAATATCATTATAATGTGGTTACAGAATCTGATTATAATTATGATGGTATATATTAATTCGACATTCAGTCTGAATGGTAACTCAAAGCAAATATACGGGTTGACATTGGTGCATTATACTTAGGGAATTGTTATAGTAATGAGTTTATGGAAAGTGAATATGCATCCATACAATTACACTCCTAGTACAATGCACGATATAATTTGATTATAACTAATAACAAAGTACATATACATGTATATAATATCTTATATATATATATATATATATATATATATATATAGACACTAATCGAACGGAGTATATAAGCACACACACCTACATACATTCATAATATGTGTACAGTATATATGCATGTTGATGCAGTGCATGATTCTAGTGCTGGTGAATCAGTTATATTCTATATTTAATTTATTAAACATAATATATAATATAATATTGCTATAATACGTATTTAATATTTGTATGGCATGCAATGTCATATTATTATTGCACATACGGTGCTCAAATATTAAATATCACAAATCGATAATACGAAACAATCAGAGAAGGTAACAGTTACAGTAACTTAAACAATATATGAAGTCCAATAAGTTTCACATCTTCCATGTCCTCTCATTCAAACTTGCACCTCTCTCTGCCACACTTCACGTGTGCCCAGGGCATCCGGCGAGGACGGGGAGGTGCCTCATGCCCCACGGCCAAGGAGAACATGCCACTTGCCACCATGCCTCAGCTGCTGATGTCATCCCGCGTGTAGTCAACATCAAGCCATCATCCAATGGTAGGGTGGTGGACTGGCTTCTCGGGAGGTCCAGATTTCAGAGCCGTGATCTTTTACGTCTGGCACACCGAGTATCACGGGCGCCAGTCACCGATGTGGTCCTTTGTGACTTGATAGCTTCATGGGCCCGGAGATCCAAGAATCACGGATTTACCACCAATCCACGGACCAGAAGACAGATGAACTGACTTCACATCGGTAATCATCAGAGTCAGGCCGGCAGGACACACATCAAACAGCGCAGCAGCTTCCTCAACACGATGACAAAGAGACTCCCCGGTAGGGCCCAAAGCCTAAACTAATGTAGCATGTCTGGACCCTACTATAGCCGCATGCGCATAGTGTGTGCATAGGAGGGTGTGTGCGAGGCGCAGTGTGTGCATAGTAAAGTGTATGCAGCGTAAAGGTAGAATGGCACGGCCTAACTTACGTGCGTGCGCCCGAAGGCAATAATAAAGGAAAAAGGGTGGTGAGCAGAGAGCCGTGTGGTTCCGACAACATAGCCTTCGTAGGAATCTACTTACAGGACCCCTAGGGGAGACTAGCCGACCATGATCCCAGGCACCGCCCGCCTCCGAAGAGGACGGACGCCCAAACCTCGTCCGAGAACACTCGAGAGACCCGACGGCTTACAGGAGACCGGGACGTGTGAACTCCATGCGTGATCAAACAGCGAACCGAAGAAGGAGAGGGTAGAACAGCTAACCACGCTTGCGCTCGGGGCACCCCCTCCAATTCGAATCCTCCAGCATCTGCAGCTTCCCCAGCACGGATCTACTCACAAAGAAATGCAGGCAAAAGGAGCTTTTAAAGAAAATCTTACCGCCGTTTTTCAAATAATGAAAACTGATTGGTTGACTGCATTGGTTGTTTATTGTTTTATTTCTCCAAATTTGGTAAAGCGTGGGCGTTATTTATTGTTTCATCCCGCCAAATATAGCACTGGTCTTTTGGTCTACTGTAAATTAGAGGAATATCCCCATTTAATCTATTTGTACCTCCAAACAGTGTTCATGAATGTCTAGTGGATAGCTCAAGTTTGGGTCCGGTATAATTTACGGACGATATGGCCATGACGGACCGGACCGGACCGGACCGGACCGTCCGGTGTCCGATAATACAGTGGTATAATTTACGGACCACGTGTAATATTTATGGAGACTACAGAAGGTGGACTCCAAGGAGGGCCTGGAAGACCAGTTCGTTGACAGACGACGGAGGCTACAACGGACGTCATATCGTGGCCGTTATTCCATTCTCTTGGCGGGAGCAATCTAGTCCTTCAAGTAAAATGGTAAGTATGTGTACCCTTCTCTGGTGCTGTGCCTATAAATAGAGTGGTGTAGATATATAGCTAACAGTGTTGTTTCATTGTTACATTGTTAGTGGGAATTAAAATGTACGTATTTGATTAAATAAATTTAAAAGAAAAGAACATTGTGTAAGTGAATAACTAGTATGAAATAAAATAAATTAACATGTTATTTACAAGACATGCAAGACCATTCAGTGTCCTCTGACTCCATGAAGTACTTGGGGGGCACCTTGCAGCACTCTCTGTGGTACCATTCCATGCACTTGTTGCAATCTCTCGTACCAGTCTGAGCTTGTGTGTTGGCATACCTGTTTTTAAAGGGGGAGAATGAAAGTTAATAGCAGTATAGGCGTAGGAGGCGGGGGGAACTTACCCACCCCCGAACTGGCTGTAAACACAACTGGGCAAAAATTTGACTATGCAGATGATAACTAGACCAAATAGGCGATTATACCTACTACTCGCTATAATGAATGATTAAATACGTACGTCCAAGCACTACATTAGATCTTTGACTGACCTAGTGATGTAGTAGCTGTGGAGCCCAGGGGCCAAACACTCTCAGTCTGTTCTCGCTTGCAGACTCCACTGTCCTTATGTCTGTCCGGATGTTCAACATGGTTGATTCCTCATCTTCACACTTATGCCTACACACAAGAGGGGTGGAAAGTTCTTTAATGGTTGGCGAGTGAATTAGTATGTACATTGCAAGGTAGTTCAATGAACATAGTATAACACAGTAATACATGCGTACGTATGATCCCCAGACAAGTAAGTACACATGCATACATTATATAAAAATGTAGAACTAGCATACATAGGTATACACATAATATGAATTCATGTACAAACAAAAGTACGTACAGGGGTTCAAATACTGTGTGACAGTACATCTGTACATAATATGCATATATATCTAACCCTGCACTTCCCTTGTACTCCCTAGTTATGTACAGTATAATATTGTTATGTGCCTATGTACAGTATATACACACATGTATGTACATAAGTACCTCTGCCTTCTGAATATCTACTATTTCCCTCTTAACCAATACACCACTCTCTCAGTACCTCACAATACACTACTCTCATGTACCTCACAATACACTACTCTCATGTACCTCACAATACACCACTCTCATGTACCTCACAATACACCACTCTCCCTATTTTTTGTTTTCCCTCGACCAGAAAGCTTACCTTCCTCTAACTCCCCCCATGGCGTTCACAGACACCATCTCCGAAGACTCACCCCCCCTTCTCCTCGAATACTCAAAGAAGAAATATTTACCTTGATGGGATTTCCTTTCTTTGCATTCTTAGGTAGTGAAGTTATTGACGAGTTTACACGCTTCCTAACGATGTCGTTATCTTCGCTCTCCGTGGCTTTCAATGAACCTTTCTAGCTGATGGACTGGAGGTGCTCCACGAAGAACCGCCCTTGAAATTTAATGCTAGTCTTCTACTTTTGGAGGGGTACGAGATGTAGTTTGGAGTGAACCATCTCGGTCACTTTCTCCTTACTAATCTTCTTCTTGACAAGTTGAAGGAAGCACCCAGTGGTCGTATCGTTGTTGTCTCCTCTCTTTCGTACAATTGGGGAAGGATCAACTTTGACGATATCAACAGTGAGAACAGCTACAATCCTCGCCATGCTTACGGGCAGAGTAAGCTAGCCAACAACCTCTTCACTGTTGCTCTGGCTGAAAGACTACAAGGGACCAATGTTACTGTGAATTGCTCACATCCGGGGATCATCAAGACTGAACTCGGGCGGTACATGTTGCCAATTATACCACTGTGGAGGAGGGTGTGTGTGTGTGTGTGTGTGTGTGTGTGTGTGTGTGTGTGTGTGTGTGTGTGTGTGTGTTGTGTGTGTGTGTGTGTGTGTGTGTGTGTGTGTGTGTGTGTGTTGTGTGTGTGTGTGTGTGTGTGTGTGTGTGTGTGTGTGTGTGTGTGTGTTGTGTGTGTGTGTGTGTGTGTGTGTGTGTGTGTGTGTGTGTCAGTCAGTCACATTGAATAGGAAATCCTCCTTGACAGGTACAGACAGCCTACGTAGTACAAGCACATACCTGGTATACATCTTGTATTATGATTCCTGTTGTGAGTGTATGAAATTATGTACGTATGTGTGAAAGTGTGTGTATACATTCCATGTACATATGTATGCGTATGTACACCTCCATATACATGCTTATGTGTGCATATTATACGTACATGTATGTCCATATCATACATGTATACTTCCAATCTCACTATTTTGTTGTTTAGATTCTCACTCTGCCTCTCTTTTACCTGATGATTATGAAGACAGTGAAACAAGGAGCACAGACCACCATCTACTTAGCAGTGGCTGAAGAGGTGGAGGGTATGTATGTCCAAAAACCTCCTTGTTGGGATGGTCATGGTTAATTGAAGATACTGATGTACATGTTAAATGATATTTTCACCCCCGATATAAATTCACTCCAATGCCTTTCAAACCTGTCACTCCCTGGACATGTTCCTATGCCAAACCCTAGTACACATCAAGTGTATGTCAATCTTGCCATGTTGTATACTGTGCATACATGCACACGTACACTTGAGTCTAAATTTACAGTGTTCACTGTTTTCCACAGTGTCTCCAAACACAGCAGCCAGGGTGTGTACAATGCAGCTGAGATCAATCGTCTGAATGTACGTACGTATGTCTGTGGATGTACATACATATGTATCAATATACGTACATGCACAGTACTGTATGTATGTAGCATGTAACAGGTAGTTTATGCAAGGTCTCATAATTTTTTGGCATCAATCATGATTGGATGTGTAGAATTTGAACCAAAGCTTCACTGTTGTGTATGTTGTTACAATGTGTACGTGTGTGTAAAATTTGTGACAGTAAAAATACTTGTAGTTTTCAAATGAATAATATCTTGAAATCGCCAACAAAAATTTCTTCATGTACAGTTTGTACGAATGTACACATGAACATGTGTATATGCATGTACTATCCTACATAGTGTATGTTCGTACAGCTACGTAGATGGATGAATCCACTATGCACAGTATGTATACGGTTCTCACTCATGCACTATGTACAGTATATGTATGGTTGTCTCTCATGCACTATGTACAGTATATGTATGGTTGTCTCTCATGCACTATGTACAGTATATGTATGGTTGTCTCTCATGCACTATGTACAGTATATGTATGGTTGTCTCTCATGCACTATGTACAGTATACGTATGTATGGTTGTCTCTCATGCACTATGTACAGTATATGTATGGTTGTCTCTCATACACTATGTACAGTATACGTATGGTTGTCTCTCATGCACTATGTACAGTATACGTATGGTTGTCTCTCATGCACTATGTACAGTATATGGTTGTCTCTTATGCACTATGTGCAGTATATGTATGGTTTTCTCTCATGCACTATGTACAGTATAGGTATGGTTGTCTCTCATGCACTATGTACAGTATACGTATGGTTGTCTCTCATGCACTATGTACAGTATACGTATGGTTGTCTCTCATGCACTATGTACAGTATATGGTTGTCTCTTATGCACTATGTGCAGTATATGTATGGTTTTCTCTCATGCACTATGTACAGTATATGTATGGTTGTCTCTCATGCACTATGTACAGTATATGTATGGTTGTCTCTCATGCACTATGTACAGTATATGTATGGTTGTCTCTCATGCACTATGTACAGTATACGTATGGTTGTCTCTAATGACCATGGCAATGGGCTGGTTATAGCCATTTGTGATTGGATGTGGGAGCTCATACCTACGTATATACCACAGTATGATGCCAATAAACCTGTTATCACCTCTATGGTCTGAAAGGTTTTGTTGTGATATTTACACAATGCCTTGGCAATTGGATACAAATTAGTTATCACTCAATTACTCGAAGGCCCACCCCAATCCCATCATTATTATTGTCACTTTGGATAGTGTTCTCACAACCTGATAACCTCTATATATGTATGGATATTGTCCAGATCTTTAACTGCGTTCGTTTGTTTGTTTGTGCGTTCAATAAGTACTACACCACTGAACATTATCATATGCTCAATGATTGTGAACAGAGTAATTGGGGAGTGTCCTCTATGGATGTGGATGAAAAGGCCTCCAATTGTTCCTGTGGAGTTATCCTTCACATCCCATTTTCAACTACTACTTCCTTTGTTTCACAGTTGTGGGTACCAGCAAAATATTCTATTTACATGATACAGCAAAGATTTTGACAATTGTGGCTACAAGGGTGCCACGTTGACTTACTTGAGAATCCCATTTCAGTTACAAAGGGCTTGTCAGAGAATGCAAATCATGGAAAAATCTACATAAACATTCCAATGTGCAGATTTTGTACTTTTTCATCACATACATAATAGTCGTCACCCATGTCTGTTATGAAACTGTTGGTAAACCAAACATTACCACCATCAGTTCACATTCCAGCTACTTCATACTGGGTCATACATACCTGTCTGTAGGTGGAAATCCAGCTATTTTGATATTGTAACTGTATACTGTACACACACACACACACACACACACACACACACACACACACACACACACACATACACACACACACACACACACACACACACACACACATGCTAATCCAATCTGAAGATACAGCCTTTTCTACTGTTTACAATAATGTTTTTCATTACATAGCGTGAATACCAGCTGGAACATGCTAAGTTGGAGAGGTCCTCAGTACAGCTAGCCAATGCCGAGGTTAAATGTCAAAATTTGACTATTAATTACTTACGCATGTACTGTACATAAATGCATGTAATCTATGTAAGTACATGCATCCATGCATATATACATGTGAACATAAGTATGTATGTATGTCTCCAATGGCCAATTCATGCAATTTCAAGTATATACGTAATCACTTGCTGTACTCATGTACTCACATATACTTACGTACACATGTATACAATATATGTATACACTTTAGGCAAAATTGTCAAGAGCAGAGGCTCAAGAGAGGTCACTACAAGCAATCCTTAAAGAAAAGGTTTGTTACACATGCATACATATGTACACTATGTACGTATGTGCTTTACCTTGTTAAAAAGTGCATTCTATGTGGTCCTTTGGTTGCCTATACCAAGAGTAAGTATGTACAGTACAGATCTCTGCATACTAAGCAAGTTGGACAGTACAGTGTGTTGTGGATACACAGTGCAGTATTCCCGAGTACTGTAAGCTGACACTAACAAGCAGTGACAGTCCATGTATATGTGTAATGTGTTATGTATGAACCCTATAAGGTATCATTACAATTACACACATATGTCTATTGTATGTACTCACACCCCAGTGTGCACAAATGGTTTACCATTCTCCCTGTAGGACGGAGAGTTGAATGCATTGTCGCAGAAACTGGAGGAAGTTCAAACTTTGCTGGATGTCAGAGTCAAGGTATTCCCTCCTGGTACTCCATTACCAGCAAACAACCTTTTAATGCCTGGTGTGCTCACACACATTGTATACCGTACTACCTCGCATATATACATGTGTATGTGAGCACACTTCACAGTGGAGCCTGTCTATTAGGGACACTTTTGGACCTTGATTTCTGTCCGTATTACAGAGGTTTGCTCAAACCAGAGGTACATTTACATATGCTCCAGCACAACACTGGGACAAAGAATAGTGTCCTTATGATAGAGATAACCTCAATCTTGAGGTTTGTGGGGGTCCGCTCTATATTTACTGTATAGCCAGTGAACCCAAGGGGTAGTTGAGGTATTGTGATGTACTGTTTTTGGTTTGAGTTTGTGTGGTTACTGCATAGTGTGAATTGCCTCAAGATCCAAATATTAATCCAAGAGTACCACAGCAACAAGGAACTGTACGTGATGATAGTATGAACACAAATACACTGGAACCTCTTCATTACAAACCTCTGAATTGCAGAAACCTCTATAATAAGGACACCATTCTGTGTCCCCGTGTAGTACAGTAGTGTAGTAAATGACCTCTGAATTAAGGACACCTCTGTAATAAGGACTAAAATCGAGGTTCCAAAGTGTCCATAATAGAGAGGTTCCACTGTAGTAGTACATCTCACTCCGGTCCACTCATACAACTTACTACATGTGTGTATTTGTCTTATTATACAGTGGACTTGAATCATATGTTTGAGTGTGTGATACCAAATACTGATATTGTAATAATTCAGGAGATTAAATGTGATGAGGCCAAACTCAAAGAACAGGTCACAATGTTGACATTGGAGAAAGAGAAAGAGAAACACAGCAGTCAATGCTTGCAAGGTGTGTGTGTGTGTGTGTGTGTGTGTGTGTGTGTGTGTGTGTGTGTGTGTGTGTGTGTGTGTGCATGTGTGTTTGTGTGTGTGTGTGTGTGTGTGTGTGTGTGTGTGTGTGTGTGTGTGTGTGTGTGTGTGTGTAAACATTAATTTAATAGCCATTTGTTTGTACGTACATACGGATGGTACATTCATACATGTATGCGTAATTATTGTCCAAATGTGTACACATATATAGACTTCACTATTGTGTATGGAACTTCACCTTGTCAACAAATTGTATATGCGTTTGTGAACGTATGTGTACAAACATATGTACAGTACATGTACGTACACATAGATATACGTATATATGTAGGCATACATATGTTACATGTATTGTACATATGTTCACTTGTGAAGGTGGAATGGAATCTATTGTTAATATCCACCAAATATGTGTACTGTTTCTCTCCAACAGGAGAATTACTAGAATATAAGCATCAAAACGAGCAGATGTCTGTTGAGCTATCGAGAACTAGAGATGAACTTGAAGTCCTGAAGAAACACCTACAAGTTGCCTGTATGTTACATGCATAAGTATGTATGTGTGTCAACTGATGACATGCTTCAGTGTGTGTTACTGTGTGTATGTAAAAGCATGTAAAGTACGTATGTATGTGCATACATATGACAACAACTGTGTGGGTATCAGGTCTGAGTATACATACATACATACATACATACATACATACATATTGTAGATGCATTCATGTATGTACATATGTTCATATACGTATAATCTGAATAGATCATACATATGTACATACGTATGTACCTCTGTCCATGGTAATTTTCAGTAATGGCCTCTCTTGTGAATTAGATGACAGAGAAAGCGAAGGGAGCAACTGTTAATGCTCCAGAGATCAAAACTGGAGAGATTAGACACTGAGTTGGTCAGCATGAGGAAGGTGCAGATGAACTCCCCACTATGTGTGTTACGTGAGCCTTGGCTATGTGCGACTGACTGCTTTACCTCTCCACAATAGCATTGGTTGGTTATGTGTGCCTAAAACTTTGAAAATGTACTTTTGCACATCAGGCCTACTTCCCTATACTGTGTGCATTGTTACATAGTCACCCTCAGTTCAGTGTGTTCTGGTAAATACTGTGCTGGTACAATAGTATTTTTCTAAGCTACTGGTTGTTGATGGAGACTAACATGGTCACATCCAACAATTACTACACTGTTTACGAAGGTCAATTAGTGGGGTCTTACATTGACCTTTTAATGAGAGAGTACTGTAAGTTTAGATATTTGAACATGTTTATTTGTTGTGTTTTGACTATTTTATATTGGGTTCCAATGTTAATGTAGGTTTATAGTCAACAACAACAGGAACTACCCACTCCAAACAAACAATTGGATGTGTCAAGTAGAAGGTAAACACTTCATGTTTGTCACAATACTGCCTTCTCATCGACAGTCTCTGTCCTGTGTGTACAGGAACCTGTCAACGCCCACCAGGGTGCAAAGGAAGTCGATAACATCCAACAGAACTACCAAACATTGAACTATGTATGTCACCATGTTACCTGTCATGTACACTGCCTTACATGTCATGTCACATACATTTGTACATGTACTGTTGCTTTTGTACATTGTAACTCGCACAGTTCCAGTACACTAATGTTATGATAGTACAGCTGTATCTACATATCGATGTTGGGTTTGGTTGTAAACATTCACTCCACCACTGGCCCTCAGGGATTTATTGCAGAGTGGTGTGTCTGGCATATTATGCAGTACATGCATAGAGTATAATTCCTTTATAATGTGGTTACAGAATTTGATTAAATTTATCATGGGGTGTATGTATATTTAATATATAGACATTCAATCTGAATGCTATCTACAGTAATGGTACACTCCTAGTACAATGCACAATATAATTTGATTATAACTAATTATAAATATAACTGTATTATTAAATTCAAATTACAGGTGTCAATATTCATGTACACACACATGTATAGACACTAATCAAGCGGAGTAAGCATACATACCTACATACATTCATATGTGTATATTCAGTATGTAGAGGTTCGTATACCATGCATTTTCATGACATTAGAATACATACTTAAGTCTGGTTGTATGCAGGAGATTTGAGATGACTAACTGGTCTTTTATTATGCAGTACACCCCATTCTCTGTGTGTGATGAGTAAGAGAAAGTTAATATTTGAAATTTCACTCCATATACATGAGACTGAGAGTAAACCTCAGTCTTGCAAATCGAGATACTATATACATTTATTTACAGATATTACACCATGATCGATACCATACATTAAGAAATTGAAAACACATCTACCCACCTACATATGTATACACTCACACTGCATGTTAGAAAAAGGTATTATGTTCATCCTTAGATATCATCCATAGGCGATATTCTGCGAAACTGTAATGTATGGGAGTTATAGGGCCGCCATTTCGTTTCCGCAACATCCCTACATATAGAATGCATGTGGTATCGCACTCTATGATACTGCATAGCCATACATATATAACTGTCTTTTTTCATGTATACCATGAACTGTCTGAAATTAGCACATAACTACATGTGCAGTGATTGTGTATTTTTGTGTTCTCCACAAAAATGTACAATGTCATATGACTCAGGTTATGTGTACACTAATCCATTGTGTACACTATTTCTATCCATCAGGAAAGTTACTGTTATCTAAGCATCAAAATGGGCAGATGTCTAGATCTGTTGAGCTATCCAGAACTAGAGATGAACTGGAAGTCCTAAAGAAACACCTACAATTTGCCTGTATGTTACATGCATTAGTATATACGTGTGTCACACAATCAGATAACATGCTATATATACCTTGTGTACTGTGTGATACTGTGTATTACGTAAAGCATGCACAGTTTGTGTGTACATACATATGACTGTAACAGTGTGTGTATCAGTTCTAAACATACTTACGTACATACCTACAAATTGTAATAGCATACATGTACATCCCTACATGTGTAATCTGAAGAGTACATAATATATGTACCTCTGTCCAAGGTACTAATCAGTAATGGCCTCTCTTGTGAATTAGATGACAGAGAAAGCAAAGGGAACCACTGTTAATGCTCCAGAGATCGAAACTGGAGAGATTAGACACTGAGTTGGTCAGCATGAGGAAGGTGCAGATGAACTCCCCACTTTGTCCGTTATGTGAGCCTTGGCTATGTGCGACTGACTGCTTTACCTCTCCACAATAGCACTGCCTTACATGTCATGTCACATACATTTGTACATTTGCTGTTTCTTTGTACTTACATTGTAACTCATAACACTGTTACACTTCTAGTACACTAATGTTATGATAGTACAGATGTATCTACATATTGATGTTGGGTTTGGTTATGAACATTCACTCCACCCCTGTCCCTCAGGGATTTTCTGTAGAGTGATGTGTCTGGCATATTACTGTATAACGGGAAATTTTCGTGGGACCAAATTTTTACGAATGGCGCAGTTGACCTAACATTCGCGAAAATTTTATCTGCGAATTAGGCGTTCTCGCTGTTCTGTCGTGTAACTGTGGCCAGCATCTGCGAAAATTTTATCTGCGAATTTTCAGTTTTGGAGCCATCTGTGAAAATTTTGTCCTGCAATAATTTCCCGCTATACGGTATGCAGTACACGCATAGAGTATAATATCATTATAATGTGGTTACAGAATCTGATTATAATTATGATGGTATACATTATTTCGACATTCAGTCTGAATGGTAACTCGAAGCAAATGTACGTGTTGACATTTGTGCATTATACCTAGGAATTGTTATAGTAATGAGTTCATGGAAAGTGAATATGCATCCATACAATTACACTCCTAGTACAATGCATGATATAATTTGATTATAACTAATTACAATGTACATACACATGTGTATAATATCTTATATATATATAGACACTAATCAAGCGGATTAAGCACACATGCCTACATACATTCATATGTGTACAGTATATTCAGTATGTAGAGGTTTGTATATGCATTTTCATGACATTAGAATACATACATTAGTCTGGTTGTATGCAGGAGATTTGAGATGACTAACTGGTCTTTTATTATGCAGTACACCCCATTCTCTGTGTGTGATGAGTAAGAGGAAGTTAATATTTGAAATTTCACTCTGTATTTATGAGACTGGGAGTAAAACTTCATCTTGCAAATCAATATTGAGATACTACATTAAATTTTATTCAAACATATCGCACAATGATACAATACATCAACCCACATGTTTAAGAAAAATTGTATGTGTGTGTGTGTTTGTGTGTGTGTGTGTGTGTGTGTGTGTGTGTGTGTGTGTGTGTGTGTGTGTGTGTGTGTGTGTGTGTATTTGTGTGTGTGTGTTTGATATGTATGTCCAGGAAGTCTCAACTCTGTTGCTGAATTTTGAGAATTATAAGATTATAGAGTCTGACTTTGTTGTAACCCCTGAAACAAGATTAGCATTATGTACAGTAGTTAGGAGGATTGAATTTCAGTAATAATGTATGCACAAAAGTGCTCTTGCTGTCCTTTAGGCAGCTACAATCCCACAATTCCAATTCATATGCATTGTATGGATTGTTATCCTGTGTTACTGTATCACCTATACACAGCTTGCAGTGACACGAGAAGGCATCATCTTTTCCACATATAAGTAACAATAATGCATATATACCCAGACATCCTAGCGTAGCATCTTGCATGTTGTGAAAAGTATTGAATGAATTTGGGTTTAATCAATGGTAAGGTGATATACGTAATGATCGCATGTGTGGAAGTGAACTATCCTGTGTATATTGCTGATACATGTTGTATGAAATTGTTGTTGTCGGATACATCAAAGTTTGAATATGAATATCAAAACGAATGTTATAGTCTTACTAATTGACCAAGACAATGCTAATTTGGCACCATTTTCAGTGGTGTATGGTCCTTGTTAAGATGTAATTGGGTGTGCACAGGTGTACACAACACACCATGCTTGAATAAGCACCAACGCACCATTATAGATAGTATTACATCTCGTGATGAAAGGTGTAAACTTTCTCTCCAATGTACCAACTGGGATTCAGACACCACGGCTGAAGAAGTCAATCTGAAGTATGTGGCTTATACAATGGACAATAAGCGCTAGCCAACCCTCATTATTTTGGATAATTGTTAAATTGATGAGTCTTAATGTAATTGTTATACCGGTGGGAAAGAGCAAACATGACATATAAGTAGGTGTGAACGGAAGTGAGTCATTTTATCATTATGATGATGTCTTTTAGACTTTGTGAGTTTTGTTTGTTGAATTATAAAACACCCTACTAGTAGGCATTATGAAGTTTCTTTCAGTTATTGTCAATGTCACTTATTACAAGTCCATGAGCAACTAAATTGTGACTGTAACAGAACTGATTTACTGTGGTAATTTGTTTATTTGGTGTTTTAACTTTCGAGCCGGCCATTATTGATGGTGGCTCGTGAACGATAAATGCATGAGTAGGCAATGAATAACCCGAATGATAAATAGTGAATATGTTACTTGCCAATGATTCTAACTTAGTCAGGGTATGTTATAAAAGCATACCCAGCCATTCTTAATCTTGAAATAGAGAATATTATGCATTTCGCACGAATATAACAGAGCTTAGAGTGTTTGTTTTACAATTGTGTGTACAGAGTGTACATCAGTGTGTGATGCAAACTGGCGAAAAGCTAGTGTTAAGAGTGAGAGACTTGCAAACTTTAGTTTCACAAACCTTAGGTTACCACTGCCAAACATTATACTCACCATAGATCAACTGAATAACATGATCAACCACCATTTGAAAATTGTAACGCATGTGATATTTATGGTGATCACATTATTCAGTTGAGCCTTATCTTGAAAGTAGATTATGACATTATAATACTATTCCCATTAGTTTTGATAACCTTACTCTAATTTGATAAAAATGTAGATAAAAGCCGGTTATAAGATAGCTAATTGTTTTGGTTCCGGAGTTGATGTATAATTTTGACCTTGTTAGTGATTATGTCTATAGAGGAAGGTGGTAGTGCACTCCAAACCGGCTCATTACACTGTTATCTGTATCCTCTGATGGTTGATCCTAGTCTAAAGGTTGGATAAGATGGACTCACACACTATGTAAAACATGGATTGCAGGGATAGTGACTGTGGGGAGCACACGATTGATTTGTTATGCTTATTTGTGAGTAATAAAGACTCCGTTCAGCAGTAGTAACTGGGCACTCAATATCATGAGACCCCATGCATTCTGTTGGTCTCCCTACACACTACTAAGTACTTTATGATCACCCCAACCCCAACCCTAACCCTAACCGTGAATTCATTATTCACTATCGTTTATCACGAATTTGTAAACAAGAGTATTTATTATTATTGTTACTATGAAGTGAATATATATTAATTATAGAACGTGATTGAGTGGTGCGATTGTTTATGAAGAACCAGAAACAACCTATTAATATCACGATAAACAGTAAGTACCCTTGTCACCCTAGACGAGGGTCCATGAGAGTGATAAGTAGTCGGAATACCCGGCGTTTTCCAACCTTTGCTCTGTCATTGGAGTTGTCCTGGCCAATATCCCTAATTGGGCGCTAATTGGAGACACTACCCTATACGCGTCCGCGTGCATGGATGATCCGCAAAAATAGGAAGTAGCCAAACTCTCTAGTATTTATGTTGGTGCGGCCTCGGGTTCTCATAGTCCGTGGTTCTGCTCTTCCAAGCTGGCATTTTGGTTGTACTCGGCTGAAGGTATTATTCTACGCCGCATCGTTGACCCTCCGAGACGTAATTTGTGAAGAAGAGTCATGACGAGAATGAGGCTTCTGATGTTGTTTTTTGGATTTGTTGGAGAGTATCTGGTAGATGGTGAGCTCGAAACACACGCCGCACTCGTTGACAGCATGCCAATTAATGTATGTTTCGATTGATAACTCTGTATTAGATCTAAAACGAAATTCGCCAATTTGAAACTTTATCTATTTGTTGAATTAGTAGCGTTGTTATCTTGAGTTACCATTTACTTCGACGTAGAGAATAAGTATTATTATATCGGGTGGTCATCATTTCAGTGCATCATATATATAGGTTTGTAGGCCTATAGGTTGAAGTAATTCGGGTTAATTTGAATAAGCTTCCAAAATGAAAATGATGTTGGGTTAGGTAGGTTAGTTAGAACAAGTGTGAAAGATCTCATAAACCGCCTTTGAATTAAGAACCTCGCACACCTATTTTCAGATAGATTTGCCACAGGAAAGTCTATGGATTTACTTTAGGGAGTACAATATTATTATTCCTTCAATTACACCTCCTGGTGTAGTCGCTGCAGTTTTATATCATTCCTGGGGTCTTTATTCCCCAAATTAAACATTCAACTATAGTTGAGATTGCTCACAACCGTTATCAATCTTTGCTGCCATTTTGAAGTTTATAATATACACTCTACGTACAATGCCATATCAATAACATATTATTCAGTTCACCTTTCATCCAGTAATAGAATACCAGGATTATTTAATGTTACTCTGTCCACGCAGGGAGACCTATACGGTGCCAGCAATACGACAACTTGGAGTGCGTAGGTGACTTTTGTACAGCTACACTGTACTTCTCAGGGCCAAGCAGCTACCGCGTTACTGGTCACTCCTGTTTTTCTTCCTTTTCGTGTACTCTGTATCCTCACACAAAAGTCAACTACACAATTGCAAACACACCACAAGAATACTTTTTCCCCCGTGTGTTCTTTGGCTGCTGCGACAGTGAGGATTTCTGCAACCGGAACATCTCCAACTTGCTACTTCCGGATGAATACTACCAATACACTGCTCCTCCTTTGAACAATAACAGCACAATTAGTCCAAGTAGTTCTGAATCGGAAGCTCTTATCCTCCCTTCAGTCACAACGGATTCTTTTCCCAAAACATCTGGTATGCCACGTGAAGATCCAGATGTATCGTCAATGCCAACTAGTGAGATCTAGTGTGTTTGTACATGTGTAAATGCCTGTGCATTTGTTGTGTGGGTTCTTTACTATACCCCAACTTTGAAACAAAAAAGCATGACATTGTCAGATTTTAAAACAGATTGTGTGTGGGGGGAAGGGGGGAGGATTGTAGTATAGTCTATTATAATCGTGTCTCAGAATGGGGGTCACATTACTGAATAAACCAATGTTGAATTTTTGAGGTGCCTTACTGTGGATCAAGGTTCCACAGTATATGTATAAGTGCATGTGTTTGTATTTCTTGTGTAAGTGTACATGATTGTGTTCAAAGTGCAGTGTGGGCCCTGTTACCTCTTAGGTGTTTGCTCCTGTGGTGCATCCATTCATTTTTTAGTGTCCTTGTTGCTTTGTAGAGGACTACCCATAGGATATTCACTCAGTTTGAACTCATGTTCCTAACACGCTATACAATATTATTACCAATGGGTGTACCTGGACATACATATTCTGGCCAATACAACGTAATATTATTGTAACTACTCTTAGTAGAACAATTGTATTTTAAAGTATTATTGCAGAATTTATAAATTGGAACATCGGAACAAACAAACTGCAGTGTATTTTCTGTATTGAATTCTGATGTTCTCCTATTATAATTATAAATCTTGTCCAAAAAGCTCTGGGATAAACCATTTGACCTTGAAATTAGTACACCAAAGCAATTTCCTAATGATAGCCAATGTTTGTTAGTGAGCACATCCCATTGTTTTATCAAGCATTAGTTACACAGGAATTTGTTATGAGAGTTTCACTGATATACAGTGTCATATTCTCATGATGTCCTGCATCTAACATTCATTAGGAGTCTTAAGAAACGCAGTTTTAACTATGTTTATCATTTCTTTCCAAGCGTATCGACCTTGACGGTTGTAATCACTAGGATGTAATGGTTGTTGGAAATAGCTCTTTGAAAGAGAAATTTCCACCCATTCCAAATCAGGTGTTATCAGTGCCTGTCACTTCGATTTTTTGTAGAAATCTTCACGAATTCATATTCTTTGCTTGGTAATGAATAAGTATGATGTATTATACAACACACGTAACTACAACATTAATGATAATTAATAAGAATAAATAGTGACAACAATAATCATATCATATTTACATATCAGAAAAAAGCTTATACATAATAAACATTATAATAATAATACCATTAATCACCATCAATGGATTGTATGTATGTATGTATGTATGTATGTATTTATGTATGTATGTATGTATGTATGTATTATTATTATTTATTTATTTTATTATTATTATTATTATTATTATGCTAATGTAGGGAGAGTTGTCCGGTGCCAACAAAATGCCTCCGAATGTATTGGTGATTTTTGTGCAGCCACTGTGCGCATATCAGAATCGGGCGGCTACCATATTATTGATACATCGTGTGTTTCCGGATCTTTGTGCATCTCCTACCCTCGCATGAAAGTGAACTACACTGACAATGGTACATTGCAGGAATTTCTGTTTGGTTGCTGTGAAAGTGAGGATTTCTGCAATCGAAACATATCCAACTTGTTATTTCCTGACGAATACTACGGAGACATCAATCCTATTATGGGCAGCCGAGAGAGAAAAATTAATTCGAGTATTTCTCAACCAGGCCATGACAATCCCCAGCAGAAGAGTTCTTCCCCTCATACTCTTTGCAGTGTGCAATGCAACAAGACACAGTCATCACAAAGTACTCCAACATGTACTAATGGTGTGTTTTCGTTTATGCATGTGTATACAACTGTGTGATACATTTCACTGTGTGTATTTGTATGGATGTGAATGCCTTTCCCTGTATGTGCATATTTGCATATGTTTTTATGTGCGTATTTGTGTGTGTTTGTGTGTGTGTGTGTGTGTGTGTGTGTGTGTGTGTGTGTGTGTGTGTGTGTGTGTGTGTGTGTGTGTGTGTGTAAATGCATGCGTGTTTGCACATGCGTGTGTTGGCACATGTGTTTACATGCATGTGTGTATACCTCAATATTGCATAACCAGCAGCTGTACACTGTTCACACAGGACTTTCATTGACCTCTTTGCACCTCTCCTTTTTTATCAATTGCAGTTATCATTATAATAGTGCTGTCCACGGCAGTTCTTATGTGCGCTATAGCCTTGGTATTACCAATAAGTCTAGTTCTGGTCAAAATGGTAGTGAAGAGAAGACCGGTGGATGACTTCAAGAGGGCCAATGCAACTGTTGCCATCAAGCAGCAGCCTCGGAAGGGAGAGGAACAGGATCAAGTTTAAAATGGCACACAGACTGGACTGTATGTGTTGACAGGACCCAATTGGAAACATTATTCTGTATACGCAATATACTGATCTCAAGATCTATGCGATTTACCCTCCTGTCAGTTACTTTTGTCAATTGTAAGATTTCAATAGCATCTTTTGAACAAAGGCTTATAGTTGCAACTTTTAGTGAGAACTGTGTGGATTGTGATTTTGATTTCCATGTCAACATTTAATGTTCTACTAGTATGCACACACACACATATATAATATATATTATTTAAAGAATAATTATGTGTAACTGAAAGTTTCCAACAGCATGAGACCTTTGTTCTCTGTACTATCTGTTCTTTCGAATGCTAATAATTGTACTTGATAATTATAGTCCATATCATGGTTATTATAAGTATAGTTCATGTGTATGTATACAACACACACATACACATGGTGTTACGTGTACTCAACATATTAATGTTATGCACATATGCACAGGTAAAACAAATTTCACATAAGTTTAATATTAATTATATATTATATATATATATAAATTTACGATTATAACAGAGAAAAAAAAAGATAAAAATAATAATAGTTAAGGGGCCTCTCCAATGTGGGGAGAGGTTATATATATATATATATTATAAGTCTATTAGATAGATAGATAGATAGATATAGATAGATATAAATAGATAGATGGCTGATTACAATTATTATAGTTGTATATTATATTCAAAAACCAATTGGTCATATACGTATCTAAGAGCTTGAACTGTCTATGTGACTACATACATAATATTGCATACATTTCAGGAATTCACTTATATTATCATTAGCAATTGCTGGCTTTCAAATCATACAGAGAAGCTGCAGTAAGTACTATTACATAGGTAAATGTGCACAAACATTACATATGATGTACATCTAATATATAATGTTATGACAATTTGTGGCAGATGCAGGAGATGTGACAGTTTAATGTCAAGTTAGGATTCACTACATTATAATCAAACTTAAAGGTGTATTTCTTTCTCTTGAAGCATGCAATTTGTTTTGTTTTCCGTTCATTTCTTCTTCCTTGGAGTCTTCTTGTGAGAATGCGGCATATTATATGGATTAACATGAGCGGCGATTGGTTCACTACTTTCTTTCAGTTGTTTGACATCCCTAAAACCAGATTGTCGGTCATACCCAGCATACTCTCCTGAATATTTTTCAATTTTTTTGAAATCTAAAAGTGATCTGTACTTCTCCTCCTTCATCCAGTTCATGAGCGAATCATTGTCTTTGCCTTTAAGAGTTGGTGTTGTACACTTGAAATACACAGTTTTGGGATCTTTGCTTGTGGGACGCAGGGTGAAGATACTAGGTACACAGCGTAGGTATAGGACTACAACTTTCTTTCTGGTACACTGTTGAAATAAACTTTGTTGAACCACATTAATAGAAGCTTCAAAGTTTGATGATTTTAAGCACAGACAAGCAGTAGCATGTACCAGTCTTTGGGACCATTGAGGAATGTCTTCCACTAGTCTACGCGGAGAAAACATTGATTCAAACATTTCATCAGAATCGGACTCATCGGATGAAGCTTCTGGAGAAACGGTATTTTCAAATACTGCTCTCACACTATGCTCAATTTCCCTCTCAGCAATTGATTTACCAGCTCTTGTCTGATAAAGAGAAGCTGCAGATGAAGTACTGGGAATATTACTCCCTGTTACACGTTGTAGACGTCGTGCAGCTTCAGACAATGGCTGAGCGGTAATGTTGTCCACTGTTTTTTTCTTTGAATTCTTCATTGGCTTGAGAGACAATGTTTGATTCACAGTCTGTTGGGTAGATGACACAGATTCTGGACGCCTTCCTTTCATCAAACAAGCATTGAGAGGAACAAATGTGCCTTGGCCATACTGAGGATAAAGGATGTATTCGTTGTCACTAACAAATTCAGTGATATCGATCCATCTGAAATCATCATCCAGGAAAGTTGATTCAGATACCAATTGTGGGGATGCATCATTAGATGTAATTTTGATTTGGTGGTCAGTTGACCCTTCGCCTGTGACCACTGGTTCACTTTTGGCCACAAGATGATCTGTGGTATCAGATACAACCATAGTAACTTCAGCAACAGGGCTGACTGTGGCAGTAGATTCATTTCTGTTTGGTTCATCCACAAGAACTGGATTGTCCGTGGCAATGGGTCTGTTCATGGCAACAAGATTATCTGTGATAAGAGGTTCATCCATGGGTACATCCATAGCAATGGAAGAGGCTACGACAATGGGCTTATTCACAGCAATGGAAGGGTCTGTGACCTTCAATATATCCATAGTAACGGAATTATCAGCGACAACAGGTTTGTTAGTAACAATGAAATTGCCTTCAGGTTTGTCCAGTTTAGCGGGAGGGTCCACGTCAATGGGTTCGTTCTCAGCAATGGGAGGGTCTGTGACAATTGGTACCTCCGTAGCAACAGGAGGGTCTGTGACAATTGGTTCCTCAGTAGCAACAGGAGGGTCTGTGGCAATTGGTTCCTCCATAGCAACAGGAGGGTCTGTGACAATTGGTTCCTCCGTAGCAACAGGAGGGTCTGTGACAATTGGTTCCTCAATAGCAACAGGAGGATCTGTGACGGTAAGTTCATCCATAACAACAGGATTTTTTGCTACAATGGGCGTATCTGTGGCAGTCTGCTCACTCGTGGGGATGAATACTTCTTGCTTTCTGTAAAGCAGTGATTGTAGAAGATCTGCAATTCCTTCCATTTTCATCAAAGGTAGCTCTTGGGAGCATGAAGCCATTACTTCTGATAGTTTCTTTCTTAGAGCATTTATTCGGACTATGTCCTCCACAGAAATTATGACGTCTGCCATGTCAGAATAGTCAAACTTTTCACCATTGACTGCGAAAACAGAAAATCCATTCTGCTTCTCTGCTGTTTGTACATCTACTCTTGTTTCAAAATTGAGGAATGAAAGAACCATTAAAAGTGATCGAGTTACAGCTGGACCTCCTAGACGAGGAAGGACACTGATCCCTGCCCCAAGTGTGGTGTTTTGTGATTGTGTACCCATAAGAGATGCTACGACTGCAATGAAAGGTGTCTTCAACTTTGTGTCACACATAACACCAGGAGGGTTTCGTTTACCACCTGCCAAGACAAAGTTTCGTATGCCTTTTTGTTCAGGAACTTGATACCAAGCTATTGAACAAGGATGGTTTGGCCGAGGAAGATTCTGTATGTTTTTAACTGCCCATGTCTTGTTACGAAGACCATATTGCCAGAAAATAGAGGTACTGGGAGTCAACAAAGCATCCTTTTCAACAATGTAGCCAGGAATCTTGGTAAAGTCTTTCTTTTCAGTTACATTTGAAAAGTCTACCGCGGCAATTCTTTTTGATCGTCCCAAAAACTTGACATCGGATCTCCAATTATTACATATGAAATCAGCTGCCACCCTCAAGTCATGTTCAGTCACCGAGGTTGATTCATTGGGTCTGTCATTACTACTCTTCCTACTTGCATGTGTTATAGGCTCCATGAACAGCCTGGTGGGAGATACTAAATCTATATCTTCATAGGATGCTTCCTTCATGATGTCTCTATCTTCTTCACCAAATCTTGTTGTATCTTCATAGTTTCGAATTCCCTGGAGCAAATGTTGAGAAAATGCTGCAACAAGCAGACATTTCAACTTTGTGGGATCAGCAGTAAACTGAACATTTGATGTGGCAGCTATGTTACTTATTCCCGGACCAGATGCTCTGTTTGACATTTGCTTGGTAGCTGTGGACAGGGCTTGAATGTTGTCATACAGCTTACTCATCTTGGGAACAAAGCGATTTGCCCTTGAAGCAATGCCATTAATAGCAGTCTCGAATTCAAATAACCTATTTGAGGATACGCCTTGATGACGTGGTTCCTTCACAAATAGTCTTGCCACATTCTCCCTGGACCCTGCACTGTTGTGGTCACATTTGAATTTATACCAAGCCTTAAAGAGATTGAGGTACATAATGGGCTCGCTGAATTGACCGTTGTCAAACTTCCATCGTGATTCAACACTGTTCCAGAGGGAATCACGGTACCGGTCGTCCTTCATTAGTGCTCGTAGGGGAATTGTAAATACATCAGTCCTCATCGATAGGCTTGCTGCCATGACAATGGCCTCAGTTGGACATGCAAAACACATACCAAGGAGAACCAACTTACAAAGATGCAAATCAAGAGGTAGTGATAGGCAGAAGTGGCCCAATGTGGTGATTTCACTCTCCAGCTCGCACTCTTTGGTAATTCCCCCACTCTTGTATAAATTGCTTACAGCATCTTGTAGCTGTAAACAGCTTGGTGGTGAAAGGGTTTCTTTGAGCAAACTTGAAGGACGTTTGTATGACAAAAAGCTACAGAGTACTTTAGCTTGAAGCAACAGCCGAACTAAAGAGGATTTCACCATTTCTGGGTCATCGTATGGAGGAAGCTTGCATTCATAATGCTGAGAGGTGACCAAGTGCACTGCTGTTCCTGGAAAGACTCTTCCTACTCTCCCTCCACGCTGCCTACATGATGCTTGAGAACACCATTGTAACTCCAAAACAGAGAGGTTTCGATATGGATTGTATTTCACTTGCTTCCTGAGGCAGAAATTAATAACCAAACGCAGCTTGGGAATGGTTAACGAACTTTCAGCTATTGATGTGGCAATGATGATGTGAGCCGAGTCCAATGGGGGAGGTCGATATGCATCACGCTGGTCGCTCATTGGAACTTCAGAATGCATAATAAACACTCTGAAATATTGTTGTAAATCTTGTTCCTCCAGCTGAAGATGAAGACTATCGTAGAGCATCATCATTTCACTTAATCCAGGAAGAAACACAAGGATGCCCTCACCAAGGTTTGCCTCAGCAATAATCAAATTGCAGCATATTGCTATCCTGGGATCACCAGGTTTAAGATTCAAAGTAAGTTTATCCTTTTCAATTATTGTAGTGCACTGCTCTTTCACTGTCTTCCTTGCTTTATTTCGTATCACCTCAAGATCATGAGAATCAAACTTTGTTCTCTTCCGATCAACTACAGCTTCACAGTTTTTAGCCAAGTCATTGATATAAATTTGCTTCACTGGATATTGGCGTCCTTCAATAAACACAGGTTGTGCAACATCCAATCCTTTTTTAGCAAAATATTCAGAATAGAGTGTGTTCTCGAGGGTAGCTGACATCAAAACCACTTTGGTTCGGCATTCATGCTTCCAAAGAAGGAAACTTCTCACAACCAGGCAGAGAAAATCTGCTTCAGCTGCGCGATCATGCACTTCGTCGAGGATGATGTGACTGAATTTACTGAGCCTTTCTGATATTTCCCCAGATGTCAGGAACTGCAAAACAAAGAGAAAATACATGTACATGAGTAGCATTGACAGTTATGTGTACATATTGTAACAAATTCAATTTATTCTATATAATAAAAAATGAATTATGGTTGAATATTGTTCACATCAAACCTACCTTAAGTAGGTATCCAGCAGTGACATATGTTATCTTCGTGGTGAAGTGCTCCTCAGACTGTTCGCCTCCAATCCTGTAGCCAACTATTTTATGTTCTTTGTCTTGCATTTCAGATGCCACTCTTTCGGCAAGGGATTTAGCAGCCATTCGTCTGGGTTGAGTTATGACAATGGAGCAAGTTTCAAGACGGCCCTGTTCACGTTCGTGTTCATACAAAAATTGAGGGACTTGAGTTGACTTTCCACTTCCAGTTTTTCCATCAATAATGGAAACCTTGTGATTGCAAATTTGTGAGAGGATTTTTCCTCTCTGCTCCATTATAGGTAACTCATCTTTGATCTGGTCTGTAGAAGGTTGCAATTGATCAGCAACTTCTTGGGAATGTTCCCTCCTCTGACGTTTCTTGCCGCTGCTAGATTTAAGTGGGGATATCTCTGCAATCCCACCATATTCCTCCAGAACCAAATCATCATCAGATTCTTCTGATTCTTCCAAGTCTAAAAACTTTTCTGCTCCTTTCACAGGGATCCTCAGCTTCTCAAGCAGTGGTTCATGTCTTGGTAAAACATTGTGTTTTGTGTTATGAACAGCTTGTTGAAAATGGCAAATGGCCTGGGTCAGCTTGTCTAGGTCTGATGTCAACCCAGATGTAATCCACTGAACGATCTCTTGAACTTCAGGAAAAGCAATAACTTCTTCCAGAAAATTCCAAAGGATTTGTAAGGATTCTTTGACTTTCTTACCACTGCTGGCTTCTCTTTGAGCCACAGCTAGCCTTTGAGCCATATACAGAGGAACGAAGATACTGGTATCGAAGAAATCTTCCATTTTTGGGAGGAATGTTGATAGACCAATATAATGGGCCAATGGATAGGCAGATACGGCAGCTGCCCATATGATGGCTGACAGAGAAATTTCCTTCATTTTGGGTCGTGTTTTGGAATAAGAAATTGGAGGAGCGCCAGCTGCAACAATGACAAATGTAGCCAGCAATGATTGCAACTCATTTTCTGAAATGATATCATTGACAAACACTTCATCATCAACTAGCTTGGAATTGACTGCCAGAAATTTCAAGATAGCAAGTACCAATGATCCATGGAGGCGTTCTGTCTTGTTCATGCTCAGAAGGGGATCAGATTGTGAAAGGCGTTTGAGTTTTTTTTGTGATGCGTCGGATGATAGCAACCGGAGATTTTCGTGTGATTTTAATGGGCTGGCAACTAGATGAAACATACTCAGTATCTTGGTAAGCTGGTCCACTGTAGTACTTTTCAGCCATTGTACATTGATGTTCAAGTCCGGAATCGGCACTTTCAGGCGTCTACGCGAGTTTTTGTAGTTTCTACCCTCCTCCTCAACTACAGTGGCTTCAAGCATATAGTGGAGAACATTACGTATGGGTTGGGTAAAATCAAATGCAGGGCAATGGCCAACAGACATGTCTTCCACAAAGAACACCCTGTAGTAGCGCCCTTTCGTAAATCCTGCATTTTCACATTCAAAGGAGGAAAATTTTGCTATCGTTGACTGAGTGGGGATGTCACTCAGCTGTCCACTCTGACCTGAATACATTTGCTCGGAGTGTTCCATTGCAGCCTTGTAATCCTCGTATAATATGCCTTTCAACTTCATACATGGTGTCAAGGTTTCTTTTGCATTCTTGAGCCATTTTGCCACTTCAATTACGCATTGCTCTTTTCTCGCCTCAGCGATGCCCAGATGATATTTCACTCGATAGTGGATATTCAGCGGTCTGGTATAGTCATTGCCACACAGAATAGCGAGTTCTGTAACTTGATCCTCTCTAATTCCAAGACTTTCAGCAAGTATTTCTGGATTAGTAAACCTGCACTTGAGGGATTTCGGCTCACTGTTGATTTTTCCACTATTGAAGCCTAATTCATTACCTGTATCAAACAATGGGATTGGAAAGTATGCACACCCTTGGGCAACCGCAAAATCAGTGTCTGATGACAGGATGCCCAACACCGCTGGATTTGCCTTACAAAGACTTATTAGGGTGTCATCTGCTTCCCTTTTGCATCGAATCACTTGGACGTCAGCTTCAAGCAGAGCTTCCATGCACACAATTGTAGAGAGTGGGTGCAGTATGGTCTTGACATCATCACTACTTCTAAATCCATCACATACCATTTGCCAATCACTGTTCAATGCTAATTTGCTCCTGTAACGATCAAGGTCTGTTATTTTCTTCATCTTAGCTTGAATTCCATTGGCTGCATCCACCTGTGCCAGGGGGGTTTCTTCAGAGTGAGTCCGAATGCCATCAGATACAAAAACGGGCTTAATACCAAGGTAATGAAGAGCTGATACAAACCGCGTAATTTCCTTTGTGAGGGTACGCAAGTGTGATCCATAAAATCGACAATATTGTGACTGAGTTCCAGTCTTGATTGAGCCTGTGATTACGTTGATTTCCAATGCCTTGGTGACTCCTAAGAAGTCACACAAAAGAATAGGCTGTTGTCCACCAGCTGATGTCTCTTCAGCTTTCACCTTCAGATCAACTTCTTTGGTAGCTTCATTTCTTTTGTTTTTCAGGAATGTCAGTAGCCTGTCAATACCCATACTTGGATATTAGAGAAATCTGCAAAGTGGGGAAGTATCCAGAATGAAATCCATATGGGCAGTATCATTATCCTATCATTATTAGCATTATCCTATTCAAACCCAAAAGATTTAAACTTGAAAACCCCAATTCAGTGACAATGTAACATTGCAACTGTTTTACTTTCACTTATTCATTTAGCTAAATGCATATCAGTACTGAATAGGTATAAACTGTACTCAGAACAGCTACTCTATATAAATATTTATAATAAATTGTACTCTAAACAGCTACCCTATAAAAATACTAAGGAGATTCCATATAGCTACACTGCATTAAGTGACATTCATGATTTTCAGGCCTTATCCAATTCCATTTCGATTTTACTTCAAGGGTTAGGGTAGTAGATAATATACATTGCTATTCCCGCCAAGTGGTCAAAAACTAATAGCTATACACTAAAGATTCTAACTGAGCCTAAACTCTTTTTACCTCAGAAATTGCTTGAAATCGGGGACCATGTAGGAAGATACTGCAACGACCAAGTTTAGAGTTGGAAATTTGAGACGGAATCGAAAGACAATGAGCTCCCTGTCATTGAGTTATTACTGTTTCTACAAATCTTGGAATTTCTATACGCCGTCGCAAGCGTAGTTCTAGGAAACTGCTAGACACGCCCACTCTGTCACGTGATACGGACGGCGTGTTGTTGGTACGTAGTTATTAGTATAGATTCAGGCTGCGACTTTTGACATTTCATTATTCACTGTTGTAGTTACAGAATTACTACAAAATTTATTTCGAATACATAAGGTTTAATATACGGAGTGCACATTTAGAGTTTCTATGTACACAGTTTCAATTCTTCGGACCACGCCCACTAATCATGGGTTTCTTTCGGAGGATTTACTCTTGGAGATCCACGTGTCCCACACCGACCGGCTGACTCTATAAAGCGTTCACCTTCGAGATGTCGCGCTTTTTTGCCACAGGAGATACGTCTTCAGAAAGTTCTTCGTCTGAATCAGAAGACGAAGCGCAGCAGAAGCCAACAAGGCCAACGAAGTAAGTGAACCTATCACCTCAGCCTCAAATTTGGATAATATCCCAACCCGCATACGGCCTGGGGATCCGGTAAAAAGAATGGACCCACTGACCATTGATGGATGATTTCAGCATGGTGGCATACTGCTCTTTTATGGTAGGGGTATAGGGGTCAGATCTGGGGTCCTTTTCTGAACCAAATACGTATTATAGGTCAGAAAGGATCTCGCATCTAACCCCAACCCTAACCCTAACTGCTACTTTACCTCTAACCCTAACCCCTACCTCTACCCCTAACCCCCACCCCTAGCCCCAACCCCCTATAACAGAACAGTATGACACCACCCTGCCGACATCATCAATCAATATGGCCAGTGGTTCCGTTCATTTTCCCTGATCCGTAGACTGTGTGTGTGTGTGTGTGTGTGTGTGTGTGTGTGTGTGTGTGTGTGTGTGTGTGTTTGTATGTGCGCCTGCCCGTGTGAGTGTAGTCTCAAAAATAAACTTGACAACTGCAATCCATTTTGCTTGCTTGCCCAGAAAAACCGGATTTGCATTCAGCAGTGAAGAGGAGGAAGAGGTTCGTGTTGTCCGCTCTCTCAAGGATAAAAGGTAACACTCCGAACATGGCTTGAATATCATGTCAAATCTCGTACATAATGTGCATTTGTTTATCAGATTTGATGAAATTAAGGCTCATATCAAGACCATCAGGAACAGCAAGAAGATCAGAGATGTGTCCCGTGCTCAGGAAGGTACGTACATATGTGCGTAACTGCCAGACTGAGCAGTTGTGCATGTTACACTACACTTCCCAATTGAGGCGGCCTAACGCATAAGTAATTTTAAGTTCTTAGTGACAATTGGAAAAAAAAAAAAATCAGTTTTTCCTATTGTTATGTATTATACTGTATATGCATGTGTATATCCTTACATACGTACTGTACACCTTGTTACACTTAGCAATGGTGTGGAATTGACTTGAGTGCAGCATTCTTCAGTTGTGTACACTTTTGCTTCTAATAAGGGTTTGACAATATGAAGAGAATCTATGACAAATCCAAGACTGTTGTGGAAGCTGGTGGAGTACCAGCCTTCTATGTGAAGGCCTTGGCTGAGCTGGAAGACTTTGTCAAGGAGGTGTGTGTGTGTGTGTGTGTTTGTTTGTGTTTGTGTGTGTGTGTGTGTGTGTGTGTGTGTTTGTTTGTGTTTGTGTGTGTGTGTGTGTGTGTGTGTGTGTGTGTGTGTGTGTGTGTGTGTGTGTGTGTGTGTGTTGCATGTGTGTATGTGTGTGTGCAATCGCTCACACACGTACATGTGTGTGTGTGTGTGTGTGTGTGTGTGTGTGTGTGTGTGTGTGTGTGTGTGTGTGTGTGTGTGTGTGTATGTGTATGTACCTCTGTGCAAGTGTGTATGTGGTACTTCTGTGCAGGTGTGTCTGTTAAGTAAATGTATGGATGTACAGGGCATCGATGTGTAGGATTAGGAGTGTATACTAGAATAGGGCAGTATCCCGGGCCCTAGGTTTTTGGTTCGTTGTAACAATTGTTTGTTTGTTGTCATGGCTACAGCTATGGGATGACAAAGACGTGAAAGCAAAATTGAACAAAATGAATTCAAAAGTAAGAGATATCGATTACAGTCTTGCACATGTATGTCTGCGATGTTTCTACTGATACACTGGAGGTACTTCAATGTTCATGTGCTTGTCTATATTATACAGTAGCTGCTAAGTATATTATTGCACACGTAATCTATATGTTAAATCACCTTTAGAAAGGGTACAGTTTGTGACAGAGTTTCCGTCGTCCAAAATGAAATTAATAACAATGATGAATTTTAGTTTCTTCTAAAGATTTATTGAGCTTAGCATAGCATCGAATTGTCTATTAGTCTTGGACATTTCGATGCTATGCTAAGCTCAATAAATATTTAGAAGAAGAAATATTATATATAACTACATAGCAATGAACCTCAACGATATAATGAATTATAGTCTACAGGCCTTTTTGTTTCCATTGCTCACTGCATTCAGACGCACAACCTGACAGTTGTACACCAATACCAAAACCAGACACTAATGAAATGTACGGTGCACTATATTATACATACGTATGTTACATACATCACCTTTAGGGAGGATACACAGGGAATGGATCCTTTGTATCGGATACTGAGGGCAAACCCCGGGGTGTTCCATAAAAGGATCCACTCCCTGTTTTTCCTTCCTAAAGACAATATTAACAACATGTACCTCTTTTGATTAGCCACTTGTTGACCTTTTAGTAGGTAATAATTGATTGAACATTAAATCTTGGGGTCTCTTCTGTTGGGATACATGTCTATGTGTATGTACTGTATATGTATGTATGTACTTATGTACGTATCTACTTTGTATGGATTTTGTGTATGTTGTACAGCATGTACTTATCTATTGTATACCATATGCTAGTTCAGCCGCTAAACCCAACTTTCCATTACTGTACGTGTGTGTGCGTGGAGGTGGTTAGGTCTAGCAACTGTGGTGAATTTCACACCTTAGCTTCGACCAATCAGAGCATAGCTGTTTTTGAAAATTGACATGCATGTGGTATACATGTGTATTAGGGCTGAAACAATATATCAATGTATTGCAATACTCAGTACTGCAATATGGAGCTATGATACTTGTTCTAATTATCAATATATTGTTGCACAATATACGTATTGCAATAATATTATTTGATCATCAAAAGCATTGATCATCTTCCGTTTTGTGTGAAAACAAAAGATGATAAATGGCCTTATCTTACATTGTCCTAGTCTTATTGCATTTAGGTTTGTAACTTTACATTGTAACTGAGTTCTTACATAAAATTACATACATACTTTATATTTACAATTTTTAGAATAGTGCAATATGTTGCAATGTTCAAGGTTGCTATATGCAATATCACAAATAGGCATATTGTTGCAGCACTAATGTGTATGTACGTACATACATACACACACTCACACACACACACACACACACACACACACGTGTGTAAGTACAACCTCACCTCTATTACTCCAGGCTCTGTCTAGTTTGAGACAAAATCTGAGGAAGTACATCAAGGACACGCCCTTCGAGGAGAGAATCTCTGCATACAGAGAGGTGCAGTATGTACTCTTGTGTATGTGCACATGTGCAAGTGTTGTGAGAGGGAGAGCTTGTATTCAGTCCCCTCCACTGCGTGTGTACACGCACATGACGGTGTCTGGGTAGTAGTGACACTATTAGTTCCATGGCCAAGAGTCCCATGTACACACAGTGTCTTTGTAGTCCAATTGAGATACCCCTGTGTGTGTTTATTCATGGTCAATAGTATGGTACAACATGGATGCAGTTTCTTTATTGCATGTACAAAAGTGTAAATCCCGGTGCGTGTACTGTACATACATATTTTCAGTCCAGTGTGGTGTGTGCTGTACATACATACAACACTTTATACTGTATGCATATATTCTTACGTAGTCCATTGTGTGACAAATGCATACATATATTATGTATACATATGTATACACTGTATTGTATGCTTACGTATGTATGTATGGTACTGGTGTTGTTAGAATCCAGATGAATTCGAAGAGGAGGAAGAGGAAGAAGTGGTGGAACCGGTTCCCAGCGAAGAGGAGAGTGAGAGTGAGTCTGAAGAAGACTCAGCCCCAGCCAAACCCACCGTCCCCAAGACCAAACCTGCACCAGTTGTCGATGGGGAGGAGTCAGACGACAGCATTGACTGGATTGCTTCTGAGAGCGAAAGTGACTCGAGTGATGACGAACTTGGACCACCAGGCACTGTGTTACATCACACTATGTTCTTGAAGTATGTGCATGCAGTGTGTGTGTGTGTGTGTGTGTGTGTGTGTACGTGTGTGTGTACGTGTGTGTGTACGTGTGTGTGTGTGTGTGTGTGTGTGTGTGTGTGTGTGTGTGTGTGTGTGTGTGTGTGAAACACCTTACAGTCTACAACAATTGCATAGTGATGTGTTTGCGAAAAGAGTCAACTCCCCTTCTTACGTTGATCACACCATGTTCTTGAAGTATGTACGTATGTATGTACAGTACTACTTGGGGTATCTAAGCCTATTGTCCAGTATGAAGCTGTGGACCTCATTTATCGTCAGACTAAACTCCAATTCAACCCACTATTTGTCCACTAGGAAAAAAGGTGTAGAAGGTGAAGACGAGAAGGAGAAGAGAAAGGAGAAGAAGAAGCAGAAGCCCACAAGAAAGGAAAGGCATGGTTTTGAGAGTGTGGAAGGCGGGGATGAGTGGCAGACAGTGGAGCGTGTCAAAGACCCCCACAGGGACTTGAGAAAGATACTGTTCCCCACTGGAAACTTGGATAACCTGGAGCCCGCAGACCTGCTGAAGAAGAGAGGCGAAGTGATGGCACTTAGGGGAAAGAAGGTGTGTGTTTTTTGTTTTCTCTCTCTGTGTGTGTATGTGTGTGTGTGTGTGTGTGTGTGTGTGTGTGTGTGTGTGTGTGTGTGTGTGTGTGTGTGTGTGTGTGTGTTTATGTACATACGTATGTGTGTGTGTGTTTGTGCATGCCTGCATACACATGTACGTATGTACGTACATATAACAATAATGTGCCTTACACTCTCCTTAGAAGGACTGTCTATCCATACCTCGTAGGATTATAACATTTGTACACATGTACGTGCTGTACTGTTCATACATGTGGTGTAATGCTGAGTGGACAATGTGTGATCACTTGTATATTCTGAAGGAGTGTTAGATTGTCCCCATTTCACGCATACTCTACAACTTTTGAACTATGACCACATGTTGCATGTACGGTACGATTCATAAAATGGGAAACGGTAAAGGATAAAAGTTACCAGTTAAACCAATAGACATTAACTTTTTCGAAGAAATGTTACCCGAAAACGCTTAACTGAAAATCATATACGTACGTATGTACGAATACGTATATACATCACAGCATAGCAAAAGTGCTTAATCAAAGTGTGATTTTAGCGACTCAGAAAGAATGGTTCTTGGAGTGAAAGAATGGAACTTGCTTGGGTGAGAGTGTAGCTTCTTCCGTTAGCAAGTACAACGATCTTGCCTCGATAAAACTTGACTTTGTGATCTAATCACATGCTTATGTCATGGAAATGCACACGTATTGCGTTTACACTTAACGGTTTACGGTTAACGGTTCACTGATAAAGGTTGGTGTTTATCCGTTATCTGAAAACTGGCAAACAAAATTACCGTTACCTTTTTATGGATTGTACCATACCCAATGTCAATGATTGATTAGTGTATCCAGTAGTAATACTACTGTTGAGTTTATTTCATCCATTTAGTACAATGTCTCATTAATTGCATGCTGGATGTACATACTGTACTTATATTCACTCATTACATCTTGCATATTGTCTTGTTAGGGAACAAATGCTGTTGAGCTTGTTGAACAGATGGGATACCTCCTCCTGTTGGCGAGTGAGAAGAAGTTTAGTGAGTTGTCAGCCTCAACCCATTGGTGTGTGTGTGTGTGTGTGTGTGTGTGTGTGTGTGTGTGTGTGTGTGTGTGTGTGTGTGTGTGTGTGTGTGTGTGCATGTGTGTGTGTGTGTGTGTGTGTGTGTGTGTGTGTGTGTGTGTGTGTGTGTGCACTTTAGTTGTTGTTTGTGGACTGAATGCATACATACATACTTTGCACGCACGCACGCACACACACACACATGCACACACACACACACACACACACACACACACACACACACAGAGCTTTTCTTCAAAGTACACTACCCCACCATTCCAGGTCCAGCTGTCACTGTGAAATTCAAACTGGACATTGTCTTGACCATCCTAGACAGTGCACCTAATGTGGACACAGCACTGAAGGAAGATATGTGGAAAAAGTACAGACTATTATAATAATCCTTGTTTGTTTCTTCATAATGTTGGCAGTACACACTATTATGCAATCCTCATGTCAGAGGTGCATATTGTCATGTAGTCCTCATCTATAGTGTGTATTGCTTGGTGGTGTATCCAAGGAGCTGTGCCCCCTGTGGTACCATAATTGTGTCGTGCTATAAGTACCTCTATGGCTGGTCTAAGTATTACTGATACTTTATGTACGTATGTATTTTTTGATCTATGTATTTTTGTATACGTATGTATGTACGTACATACGTATGTACCAATGGTTGTGAAACGTATGTGTCTGTGTTCACTGTGCAGGCTGTTGAACTGCATGACAGATTTATTGGATTGCATTGAGGAGAACACGAATGTTGTGTTGAGTGGATCTATCTCAGAGCTCGAGGAGAACCTCACTGTTAGTGGGATTGTGTGTGTGCAGTATAGGGTAGTGAGGTGTAGCAAGTGTGGGTAGTATAGGGTAGTGAGGTATAGCAAGTGTGGGCAGTATAGGATAGTGAGGTGTAGCAAGTGTGGACAGTATAGGATAGTGAGGTGTAGCAAGTGTGGGCAGTATAGGGTAGTGAGGTGTAGCAAGTGTGGGCAGTATAGGGTAGTGAGGTGTAGCAAGTGTGGACAGTATAGGGTGGTGAGGTGTAGCAAGTGTGGACAGTATAGGGTGGTGAGGTGTAGCAAGTGTGGGCAGTATAGGGTAGTGAGGTGTAGCAAGTGTGGGCAGTATAGGGTGGTGAAGTGTAGCAAGTGTGGACAGTATAGGTTAGTGAGGTGTAGTAAATATGGGCAGTATAGGGTAGTGAGGTGTAGCAAGTGTGGACAGTATAGGGTGGCGAAGTGTAGCAAGTGTGGACAGTATAGGTTAGTGAGGTGTAGCAAGTATGGGCAGTATAGGGTAGTGAGGTGTAGCAAGTGTGGACAGTATAGGGTAGTGAGTTGTAGCAAGTGTGGACAGTATAGGGTAGTGAGGTGTAGCAAGTATGGAGAGTATAGGGTAGTGAGGTGTAGCAAGTATGGACAGTATAGGGTTGTGAGGTGCTTATTCTGCTGATTTAGGCTATGTGTGTACAGTACCTCAATTTAAATTGGCTGTGTTTCTCATGGTACATGTCGTAGGACGATTCCAAGCCGTACTTGGTGTACGGCAGTGTTCTCACCATTGTGGAGAGGATGGATGATGAGTACATCAAGCTGCTGCAAGGAACAGATTCAAGATCAAACGACTATGTCAAGAGGTGACCATCCTGCCATTGATGTTACATGTATGCACATTTACATACATATGTCAGTATATACCTATGTACGTGTACGTATATACAGCTATACGTACATACTGTACACACACATAAGTATATTATAAATGTAGACAAGTACATACATACATACATACATACAGTACATACTTGTACTCTGTTTTCGGTGTGTGATGTACTAAGTGTAAGGAATAGATTACCAAAGCCCCAAGGGTACAGTTACTACATACATACATACCTATGTACATACGTAGCTTTAGCTTATTCAAGCACTGTGTGTAGCTTATACTGTATGTGTAGTTTTGATCAGCCTCTGACTTGTCTGGTGCAGTTTATCGGATGAGAAGGTAGTGACTTCGCTGATCGAGAGAACACAGGCCATTATCATGAGAGCCGCCGATGCTAACATAACTGTTGAACTGTGTAAAATATTCATGAGGAGAATAGAGCATCTCTACTTCAAGGTAATCACTCACTCTCTGTGTAGTATACATACGTACCTTACAGTGCACCTGCACACAGGTACGTACGCACACGCACACACAGTCACATGCGTACATGCACACAGTCACATGTATACATACACACACACACACACACACACACACACACACACACACACACACACACACACACACACACACACACTCACACACCACACACACACTGTCACCCTCACACACTCGGTGAGTTGATTGTATTCTCACACAACTGCTGTCCCTCTGTACTGATTGCAGCTTGACAGGAAGTACTACAGTCCTTCAGCACTAGCTAGACTGGGCTCTGAGGCTCTTCCCCCCGAATTGGTTGAACAGGAAGACTCTTCCAAGCTAATGGCTGAGCTGACAACAGCTATTTACAGCTCTACCGTGAGAGATAACGTGATGAATCAGATCAGGACCAGAGCCATGCTCTGCCACATCTACCATCACGCGCTGCACGACAGGTGGTTCCAGGCGAGGGACTTGATGCTGATGAGCCATCTCCAGGAGAACATTCAACAAGCCGATGTTGAGACTCAGGTGAGTGAGGACCAGTATATGTGTTGATGATAAGGATATGTGTTGAGGATCAGTATACATACGTACGTATGTGTAAGGATAAATGTAATAGGGATCAGTATATGTGTTGAGGATCAGTATCCATACGTATGTGTGTGAGGATAAATATAATAGGGATCAGTATATGTGTTGAGAATCAGTATATGTGTTGAGGATCAGTATACATACATACGTATGTATGTGTAAGGATAAATATAATAGGGATCATTATATGTGTTGAGATCCAGTGTATGTGTTGAGGTTTGGTCTATGTGTTGAGAATCAGTATGCATATGTATGTGTGTAAGGATAAATGTAGTAGGGATCAGTATATGTGTTGAGGATAAGTATATGTGTTGAGGATCAGTATACATACGTACATACGTATGTGTAAGGATAAATATAATAGGGATCAGTATATGTGTTGAGGATCAATTTATGTACATACTTATGTATGTACAGTACAGTACGTATGTGTTGAGGATTGATCTATGTGTTGAGGATCAATTTACGTACATACATATGTATGTACAGTACGTATGTGTTGAGGATCATTGGTTGTTGTTGTGTCATAGTTTCTGTTCAAAATCTACACAATAGCACATCCATTGCACCTTTCAATCCTCAAGTGAGTGATTTGTAGAACTACAAGTGCGCACATGCTGCCTGGATAGTTGGCACAACCAGGGTACCAATTGCCATGGCAACCCACAACCTGTGTGCTGCCAGTTAACTATGTAGCAAGCCCTGCCCCTTTGATATTGTTGAGGGTTGCTATAGCAATAATGACATTGTAAACATATTGCTGAACATGTGTTCAGGGCAGGAAGTACTCGGGAATTCAGTCTGTTGTTTTGTTAAACAATCCGTCAAGTGTAGTAGTCCCTCCACTGATATTCTCGTCTTGTCATCGTCTTGTTCCATGTGATGCTTTTCTTTGTCTTGCCTGATTGTTTGTTGTGTAATTGAACTTCACAACAAGAAGCTGTGGTTGTCAAATGTTCCTCTACATTGATGGCATTGTCTGCTCGTGTGTGTACAATGTACGTTTGATGTTGCCATCTGGATCTGGGAGTGTCGAATATTGATGTGGAGGTGGCAGTATGTACCCACCTTTTGGGGTCCATGGATGGCGAGAGTGAGCCCACTCTCACACAGATGTGGTCCACTATAATGTGGATGTGGTCCACCGTCAGTAGGTGTGGCCCACTATCATGTGGGTGTGGTCCACTATCATGTGGATATGGTCTACTAGTCATGTACGTAGATAGGGTTCACTACTTGTGGGTGGGGACTACTATCTATGGATTAGATTCACCATCATGTGGATGTAGTTGTTCATGTGGTGGGTGGGATCTACTAATCATGTGGGTGGGGTCCACTGATCGTGTGGGTGTGGTCCACCATCATGTGGGTGGGGCCTACTATTTATGGATTGGATCCACCATCATGTGGGTGGGATCTACCAATCATGTGGGCGGGGTCCACTGATCATGTGGGTGTGGTCCACTATCCTGTGGATGGGATCCACTGATCATGTAAGTGGATCTACTAATCATGTGGATGCAGTCCACTGACCATATGGGTGGGGTTCACTACCATGTGGGTGTGGTCCACTATCTTGTAGGTCCACTGATCATGTAGGTGTGTCCTGTGTTACATTCATGGTTCCTACATTCAACTTGTTCATTGATCAACAGTTATGCTGTGTACTCCTAGGTACATACTTTTGTGCTTATGTATGTTCAGTAAGTTCAGATATGTATATATACAGTATAGTATTGTATGTATTATATGTATTGTAATAACATTGTATTGTTCATTCAGGGGAATGTGTGTATTTATTATATATTTTCTACTATGTGCATATGTGTGTGTTGGTTTCTGTATTCACATGTGTACACACAGTTTGTGCTTGTCAGTATGGATTTGTTAGGTGTCTGTGTGTGCATGTCAATCTGATATTGTCTCTAACGTGCGTATCTGATGAAGAAGACTCTCTCCAACACGTGTAGATCTTGTACAACCGGGCCATGGCCCAGTTGGGGATGTGCGCCTTCCGTCATGGAATGATCAAGGATGCTCACGACGCTCTCCTCGACATCCAGTCCTCTGGTAGGTCCAAGGAGCTCCTGGCCCAGGGGCTCATGGCCAACAAGGACAGAACAGCTGAACAGGAAAAGCTGGAGAGACGAAGACTTGTAAGTCGTCGGTGTACTATTGTTACTATGGTTACAGTTGTAAGCAGCTGGTTTACTACATGTAGTCATCATGGTTGCAGTTGTAAGTACTTAATGTACTGTAGTTACTATGGTTACAGTTGTAAGTACTTAATGTACTGTAGTTACTATGGTTACAGTTGTAAGCAGCTGGCTTGCTACATGTAGTAACCACAGTTACAATTACGTATATGTATTTGATGTACTGTAGTTACTATGGTTACAGTTCCAAGAAAGATGTTGGTGTACCATGTACCATTCAGTCCACTGTCACTATTGATGTGTTTACAACAATCCCATTTCCATTTCCAATTCCAGGTCCCATTTCACATGCATATCAACTTGGAACTGATGGAGTGTGTTTACCTAACGTCGGCCATGTTGCTGGAGATTCCATATATGGCTCTGACCGAAAGTGAAGGCCGGCGAAGAATGATCAGCAAGAGCTTCCACCATCAGCTGAAAGTGCACGAGAAACAACCTTTGATAGGTAGGCACTAGTGCATGAACAGCACTCACATGTACTCTATGTTGAGGTCTGAGACACTTGATGTCCATACACTGGGCTATACTGAATGTATCCCCAGTTGGTGATATTGTCACTTAAGATCAAAGGGACCAACTGGAGTACATTCGCGATGTACTGGGGTACAACACTGACCTTATTATGATGTACCCCAGGTTTTAAGTGACTCCTATTAATTAATCAACACTATGTACATTACTTCTTGATATACACATCAAGGTACAGTAAATTTTACTATTATTTACGGGGTCTCTGTTTGTTTGTTTGTTTGTTTGTTCGCGAACTCCTCCTTCAGTTCGCATGCAATCGACGTCAAACTCCCCGATCCTTCTCAGCGGCACCCGTGAAGTATACTAAGGGGGTTGGCGTTTCGTTTTAGGCCTTTCTTCTAGAATTCGAACGAAACCGTACTATCCCCGTACTTGAAAGGCGCCATTTTTATGACACGTTACGGACGAATACACCCGTAGGGCGGGTTATTCGTACTCGTACTCGTTAATCCGCTGGAATTTGTTTTCAAAATATATGATGGATGAACAAGTTTGGCGGTTTAACTGGATGTTCATTGGTACTTGTACATTATATTGGTACTGGGAACTTGTGGCAGATTGAAAGGTTTGGCGGATAAAGCAATGGCGGATTAACGAGAATTCACTATACATGTTTCTTCAGGACTACAGGTAGGGATGGTTCATTGTGTTCATGTGAACCACCTTCCAGACTAGTAGGTATCGATCTCACATTCAAGGGTGAAGTTACAGTACATACGTACTGTACCGTATTGGCGTGTTCTTGCTTGGAAATTGGAATTCTCCTCTTCTAAATCCAGCCGATGTGGAGATTGTGTATGTAATCAGGAATGAATGATACTCTGCATATAACTGTTATTGCATAATTGAAGAAAAAGTGAAAATAGGACTCAAATTTGGTAATTTATGTAAAATTGAAAGAAAACCATGTTAAGGTTTGTAAACAACAGGAACAGCTCTTTCAAGCTGCTAATGGTGGCTGTGGTAAAGTCGTCTTTCAAATCCTTCCTTGTAATGATGTAAAGAGCAAGTAGACTAATTTCTCCACCTGTGAGGCCTTAACTCCAATGTTTTCATAACCTGCACTCTTACAACCCAAACATACACAGGTGCTACCAGTTGAACGTGTGTTGAATTTAAGTCCCTTGTCATATTTCTGAATGTGTTTTCTCACTGTTATCAAATATCAATTGAAGCTATTGTTATACAGTGGAAAGGTCTTTAAGACAAACTACAAGGGACTCATAAATTAGTTGTTGTTATCAGATGTTCTTCTTATCAGGATTTGCTTACTATATGTACACTACTACAGCAAACCAAATGATGCTTGGAAATTAGTTTGTATTAAGCAGAAATTTGTCTTAAGAGTGTTTGTCTTAACGAGGTTCTACTGTAGTTCTCGCGTTACCAGTTGATTAACATGTTCTGTTCTCCTCCAAGGTCCACCTGAAACAATGCGTGAACATGTGGTAGCGGCCTCCAATGCTATGAGGGAGGGTGACTGGAAGAAGTGTAGAGACTGCATCATCACAATAAAGGTGCGTTAATGTGCTGGGTCCAGTCCCATAGGCAGGGTGGGTTTAGTCTTACTTAGCCATACCCCCACTCGGGCAATTCTGTTTTAAATGGCTGCCACCTGTAACCTTCCTGGTTGAGTCTTTCTACACGAGAGTATTGTATACACATTGTGTATGGGTGTGTGCAAATGTACACACATGGTGTATACGTACGTACGTGCGTGTGTGCTAATGTATACACATTGTATATAGGTGTGTGCAAATGTATGCACATGGTATATGCAGGCGTGTGCAAATGTATACATGTGGTATAAGGGTGTGTGCTAATGTATAAACATATTGTATGTGCAAATGTACATACTTAATGTGTATGCACCAAAGTACGAACGTACGTACATACGTACGTGCTATACATTCAATTCCAACCTATTGCAGACATGCTGAAGCGTGTGTACCGGGGTTTTGTACCTGCAACAGAAGCACATACTGGATCCTGTGATCCTTGAGAACTCCTGAATTGAATTATATTGTTATTTCTCCATCCTAGACACACAGTCTGTGTTCTCAAATTTGTTTATGTTGTGTCCATACTGAGGTACATATACGTACGTACGTATACATACAGTCTAACCTGCATAGTAAGCACCCTGATGAACCATGTCAACCAGTACTGATGGTAGTATGTACCTCTGATGAGAAGTACAGATTTGGTGTGCCTTTCAATATACGTTGGTACACACTAAACAAGTTGTACTGTATTGCTTGTGTTTGCGCAGACTAATACCAGTGTGGAGCCTCCGCAGTCATCCATCCTATAGACAAAGTGTATTTGTATTAGTGTTCATGATGTACGTAGTGTTGCCAGGCTACCTGCGTAGGTATGGTAAGCCTGTATCGAATTCATGGATGGGGCACCCATCCTAGGTATGCGTTGCTAGGCAATCTTTCTAATGTTGATAGGTGATAATAGTTTATCTACACCCCACTTCCTGTCACATCCTCCACATCTGGCTACAGTCCCAACTAGTACCAATGCATAGGTATTCACAGACATGTACACACGCACACGCACACACACACACACACACACACACCTACACACACACACACACACACACGCGCACGCACATGCACACACACATGTACAGACACACACACACACACACACACACACACACACACACACACACACACACACACACACACACACACACACACACACACACACACACACACACACACACACACACACACACACACACACACACACACACACACACACACACACATGTACAGACACACACACCTACACAGACACAGACACCTACACATACACACGCACACACACACACACGCACGCACGCACACGCACACACACATGTACACACACACACACACACACACACACACACACACACACACACACACACACACACACACACACACACACACACACACACACACACATGTACAGACACACACACCTACACAGACACACACACCTACACATACACAAGCACACACGCACACACACACACACACACACACATACACACACATCAAGTCAACAGTTATGCATAAACATGTTTCAGGTATGATACATGCTACAATATATTGTATGTTCTAGGAACTTTCAGTTCATTCATCCTACAAAGGTATGTACATACATTCTAGATCATCGTCCTGCATGCATTCTGGGTTCATACATACTTACTGTGTGTTTTACGTACGTACATACATACATTCTAGGTACATACACATGTACACACAGTATTCATTGCTGTGGACTCCACTGGATGCTGTTGTATTTATTGGGCTGGTGGTAGGAGGAACCACCGTTTTCTCTTTCAGCCTGGTCTTGCCACCTTTGTGACACTCACTGACCATGAGCGAATGAACCTCTCCTTCGATATCCGACCATGTTTGCTTCCTTGGAAATTGTCAGATGTTGGATAAATCAGGCTGGACTCTTCAGGGTACAATACTGAGGAGAAACACTGAAGTTTTGGTAGAGTGAGGTTTCAGATTAACCAGGGTGATGTAGATGTACTGTATCTTGCATGTTCCAGGAATGTTCAGTTCAGTTTGGTTCAGCTCAGACATTAAAGAAAAAGTACATAACAGCTAGTGGCATCAGACCATCGACAACTGTTCCCAGTGTCTGGTAACCTCAATATGCATACACATCTCTCAGGCCACACGTACATGCCTCCCAGTTCAACTATCGCACCGACTTGACTAAAACGACATGTACTGCATCCTACAATACACGTCGTATAAACTCGGTTGTCTGATCTGTCTGATGTACATATTCGAGGAGAATTCACTGTACATCTGTACAGTATTTACAGTATGTATTGTATGTACAGTATGTACAGTGTATAGGTTGTGCATAAGTACAGTTGTATACAATCTGTATGGTATGTACAGTACATACGTATACAGTCTGTACAGTATGGACGTACAATGTATGTGCGTACAATATGTTCAGAGATGGTGTGTCATGTAATGGTGGTAATCGCAGTGTGGAGGATATTGTACCAGTGTACACACGACCCACTGTGTACCCAGGTATGTATGGAAGGTACAGCGGGTGTAAAACCCAGGAGATAGAGGATTCATCTCATAACTACGTGCCTTTCCCCCGAGGGCCAAGAATCCTGCATACTGGATATGGTATATTGGGGATGAAATACTGTCTGTGTGGCTGTATGTTCGGATAGTGATTGTGGTGAATGTGCCCTTTGATGTTTCTGATACGTACATTGTACTCTGAATACACTGCAGAAATGGCTGGTTGGTGTAAACGTTTCTTTGTCAGTTTGATACAGTTCATTGTATACCGTATGTGTATGTGTGTAGGGGGGAGGTGGGTGGGTGGGTGTGGGCATGGATATGAGTGTGTGTGTGGAACTGTTTCACTGTATGTGTACATATGTATGTGTGCATGTATGTACTGTACATATATACGTATGTGTGTGTACATGTGTTTAGGTACGTATGTGGTTCACACATGAGTGAAGTTAACAACTCTTGACTGTACCTTCCCCATCCTTCCCTCATCACCAGGCTTGGGACCTTTTCATCAACGTTGCCAATGTCAAGGAAATGTTAACCAGGTATGTCCTGTACATGTTTGAAACCAAATACGTATGTAAACTGTGGATAGTGTATTATGTTAGGTAGTCAGACTTTCTTCATCCACTGGCGTGCTCACGTTTGTGCTATATTATGTCAGGAAAATCCAGGAAGAAACCTTGAAAACTTACATATTTTCATTTGGTGAAGTATACAACACTCTAAGGTGGGTGCTGGCTTGTAGCACAGATTCATACATTACATACTTATATTCAGTTTGCTTCCCCCTGTCCGCCATTCCACTACACACTGGGTATTGTATTCTTGTACCCTGTACTTTATGACACACAGTACAGGTATTGTATTCTTGTACCCTGTACTATATGACATACAGTACAGAGTACAAGGTTACATGTTATGTACTTACAAATGTAAATGTTCTATGTACATCAGCCATTATTGTGTATGTTCAAGTGACTATGGCTTCATGTGAGTATGTGGGTGTGTCCAGTGTGTGGGTGTGTCTATATTGTGTGGTTTTGTCTATAGTCTGTGGCTGCACATGTGTTGTATGTATGTATTTGAACATGCCCATTTCATTTGTACATGTGTAGTCTGGAGAGGCTGTCTGTGATGTTCGAATTGCCTGAAGCTACGGTCCATAGCATCATCAGCAAGATGATTATAAAGGAAGAGCTACTTGTGAGTGTGCACACGCGTAATCCTGTGCATTTGTGTACAGAGTCAACTGCGTCTGCAGAGTTCACATGAGCCATGTCACCGGTATAATGATATAATATATACATATGAGTACAAATTCACGTTCTGTGCATGTACAGTATGTGTGACCTGTACTCATTACACTAATTGTGTCATTTTCTCCACCACTTGTATCCTCTGCGCATGAATGTTATCGAATGTATGTCTACAGGATATGACACGTAATATCAAAAGGTGAAATATGCTTAATTCGTCCACATGTGGACGTTATACACTGCCACCTGTGTGTGTGTCCCACATTCGTGCATGTACAATACCTATGCTGTTACCTATGTGTGCCCACCATATATTCATACGTATATTCTCATATACTGTGACCTGTGTCATGAATGTTTATTAGTCCTCAACTGTGCACGTTGATTTTCTTGTGCAAGTGGGTTAACCTTTTGATTTTGGGAGTGTTGGTGAATGCAGTTGTCCTTACTTCTGTAATTGTCATCTGTGTTGATTCTCAGGCATCTCTCGATGAACCGAGTCGATCAGTTGCCATCCACCATGCCAAACCAAGCAGTCTTCAGAGTGTCACTTTACATTTATCAGAAAAGGTATGTATGTATGTATGTACTGTATATACAGTGCACAAAGTACGTACGTATGTACATACGTACATATGTTTGTATGTACAGTACATGAAGAATGTATATGTGTGTGTTGAACATATTTGATCTTTTTGAGGTTTTACACGAGACTAATAATATATTGATGTGTATTGTACATATTCTAGTGTTGTTCGTTGTCGTTTGTGTTTGAAATGTTGTTCTCCATTGTGTGAACGTACTGGAAATGTTGTCCTTTGTTGTTTGCGATAGATATCCAGTCTGGCTGACCTGAATGAGGAACTGATGAAGATCAAACACGCCACTCCATGGAGTGAGTAGGGGATCTCCTAGGAGTGCTTTACCGGGAGTGCTGTACCGGGAGTGCTGTACCCCGCGGGAGTGCTGTACCGGGAGTGCTGTACCGGGAGTACTGTACCGGGAGTGCTGTACTGGGAGTGCTGTACCGGGAGTGCTGTACCCCGCGGGAGTGCTGTACCGGGAGTGCTGTACCGGGAGTGCTGTACTGGGAGTGCTGTACCGGGAGTGCTGTACCCCGCGGGAGTGCTGTACCGGGAGTGCTGTACCGGGAGTGCTGTACCAGGAGTACTGTACCGGGAGTGCTGTACTGGGAGTGCTGTACCGGGAGTGCTGTACTGGGAGTGCTGTACTGGGAGTGCTGTACCGGGAGTGCTGTATTGGGAGTGCTGTACCGGGAGTGCTGTACCGGGAGTGCTGTACCCCGCGGGAGTGCTGTACCGGGAGTGCTGTACCAGAAGTGCTGTACTGGGAGTGCTGTACCGGGGGTGCTGTACCGGAACTGCTGTACCGGGACTGCTGTATTGGGAGTGCTGTATTAGGAGTGCTGTACCGGGAGTGCTGTACCGGGAGTGCTGTACTGGGAGTGCTGTACCGGGAGTGCTGTACTGGGAGTACTGTATTGGGAGTGCTGTACCAGGAGTGCTGTATTGGGAGTGCTGTACTGGGAGTTTTGTATTGGGAGTATTGATACACTTTGTGACCTCTGAACTTCCCACTTGTGCAGACACACCAGGTCCAATGGGAAATGTGCACCAACGGAACCAAAGATCTGACAACCAAGGTGTGTCTGTGTGCATGCTCGTGTACATGCACGTGTATGTGCTGTATTCACATACCAATTTACATACGGGTGTATGTATGTGTGAGTGTATACTTGTTTACATTGCTGTGTATGCATACGTATGTGTGATTGTACAATTGCTGCATGTGCATGAGTGCATGTATGCATGTCCATGTATACATGTACATGTTATGCATGTGGTGTAAGTGTATAATGTATATCTTCCCATTCACAAATTACACATAGCATAGTTGTGGGTAGATGTTATTGACTATTTTATGCTGTCATCTAATACATGTGACACAAGAATGCAAGCAACAATGTTTGTGATCGTATATCAGCTGTGCTTTAATCTCGTTATGTATTACAATCAAAATTAAATTACATATTTGTACTTATCATGTTAAATGTGCTGCCTAACAAAGGTGGAAGTGCACGGATTGTGTGTGCTTAGCAAATCTATCGACCACAGACCTGTAGGTGCTCAGTGCCCAAGGAGAAGGTCGGTAAATTCATTAATTCTGCATCGTAGTATCTGGCTTATCTTTTCAAAGACAAGTTTTTGATACTGTAGCTTAAAAATCAGAACTATTCTATACTGTTTCTTTTGAACTTGTTTGCTTGAGTCATTAGGTATAAATTCATTCTGGTGCATAGTTTAGGTGTGCAACTGTGAATCCTTTTATCGGTTTTGCGCTCTTTATCATTTATGTTGTAAAGCATTCATAGCATGCATGGGCAGAATGTTGTGTGGCTTCATCAAAAGATAAGTGTTAGTGTAGAGAGCCCTTCTGGTCCACACTGAAATGGCAAGGCATTGATTCAATGGTTTAGAATCTCATAACCATGCACGGAACACCCCAACATGGGGCAATTGATGTACTCAATCTTGAGAGGTGCTTTAACCCCTCACACAAATGTGAACTCTCAATAAATGTGGCCACCACATTTTTTTCCTATGACTCCACTTGTGTGGTCAGTGAGTGAGGTACAACAAAGGCTAAGAAGTGTTAGAAGTGAGGAAGTACCTCTAAATCATCCAGCCACTGTTTGTTGTATATTGTCACTTGCCTTTTGTTTGAAACCTTACAAAGTCTGTGAATATTTGCTGTCTGAATGACACCCATACTTCAAGGCAGCAGTGGTATGGTTTGCAAAATGGTATGCTGTAGGAGAATGTTGTACCCCTCATTACTCCACCACTCCATCTGCTTGTCCTCTGCTCCCTATCTGTACTGTGTCGTTCTCCACTCACTATCTGTACTGTGTTGTCCTCCACTCACCATCTGTACTGTGTTGTCCTCCACTCACCATCTGTACTGTGTTGTCCTCCGCTCCCTATCTGTACTGTGTTGTCCTCCACTCACTATCTGTACTGTGTCGTTCTCCACTCACCATCTGTACTGTGTTGTCCTCCACTCCCTATCTGTACTGTGTCGTTCTCCACTCCCTAACTGTACTGTGTCGCTCTCCACTCCCTATCTGTACTGTGTTGTCCTCCATTCACTGTGTATACATTCTGCCTGTTCTTTTGTGTGCAGCATCATCAAGGAGGAGACAGGGGATGGTACGATCTTGATGTGCTGGAAAAGAAAATAGTAATTACTTTATTTGTGCACGTAAACTTGCTAATTTCCATCGTGATATCAATCATAATATCTATTCTACGTAATAATATGAAGCCCAACATTATCAAGTTATGAGGTCCAACATTAATGGATCACTATTTGACCTATGATACAGTTGATGTATGGACGTGTGTATACACACAGCTGGTTTCTGATGCAAGTACTGTAATAAGATAAAATAACTTTTGAGTAAGGTAATTATTAAAATTTCGAATATAATAATGTACATAATTACAATATTTAAAGTATAATACAGTGGGACCCCTCTATTACAAACCTCTGAAATGTGGAAACCTCTATAATAAGGACACCATTCTGTGTCCCAGTCTAGTACTGAAGTGTATTAAATGACCTCCGAATTGAGGACACCTCTGTAATAGGGACTAAACTTAAGGTCCAAAAGTGTCCTTAATAGAGAGGTTCCAGTGTTTATAACACGTGATAATTATTCACAGATTGAACTACACGTTTGAGCTATATAGGGTTTCCCAGTTTGTTTTATAACTGCAAATTGCTAAAATATGATACTTGTGCATGTTATTATCACAAATGAAATTATGTACAGTGTCAGATAATAATAATGCAATTAATAATGATACACAGTGCAAGAAAGCAGCTTACCAACTGCAGACATAGTGTTTATTGTGCTATACACTGTTACCATGGTAGCAGATCCTGTATTTTTTGCAATGTTATCATTGAGGAAGCCCATATCCTGTATACTGTTGATTTGCGTTACATTAAAATAGCCGCCCACGCGTGGGACCACAGGATAACACGAAATTGTATTATTGATTACTTCCTATCCTGTGATGCTAATAAGTGTCGCCGCACAGACCGGAAATCAGTTTGGGAATAATATGGTGGTCTCGTTCATCGTGTTTCCCACTGGACCAGTCTGTTGCTCTCAAGTCCGTTTCGTCTCGTTGCTTTAGAGTGCGCTTTTGTATTAATAGGACCACGGGTTGTGTTTCTAAGTGAATTTTATGAAGGACGGAAAAAGTAAGATTCTTGTCGCATTTGTAACAGCCTGAAATCGCTCGAAGAAGAGTACAGCGTTGTTTTAAAGACGACACTGTTGTGTCTCATCATAGATACTCCATTCACGCACACAATTCAGTAGCCTTCTTCCGGTTGTACTTATGATGACAGTGGATTAAACGTTTAACCTTTGACAGTTTTTTTTGTACTTTTTGACATAAAACCAGCGCAAGACTGTATCCCCTTCTGTTGCTCTAGTTTGAACGACGTTCTCGCCAAGCAGTATTCGAGTTGACTCGCGTTTGTTTGATGTTGTTGAGGAAACAAGATGGCGGACTTGGAAGCAGTTCTACAAGACGTATCGTATTTGATGGCGATGGAGAAGTCCAGGTCGGGATCCAAATTGGCCATGACAAAGAAAGTTTCTCTTCCTGATCCTAGTATACATTGTGTCATGGACACCTTCTTCGAACAAGAAGGAATAAGGACTTTCAAGTACATTTACAATCAACAAATCGGTAAGTTTCCTCAGAAAATGTAACGATATATATACGTATGTAGACTATGTGAATTCACGCACGTCTGTAATCCATGTGGAATGCGTGCCTGTGTACTCTGTGTGAGCCCTCGGTTTGGGACGTACTGGTTGACTTGTAAACAGACCTCACTACTGACAGGTGGCCTGGAGTGAGGCTATTAACTTCAATGCCTGAAGAAGGCACCTTCAGACAAAGTGACATTGAGCCACTATGAGCATGTGTCTTCGAATACTAAATCTGATATCTTTCCCAATGTTAATTCATATTGATAGCTTCCTGTTGTACTGAACATGTGCATTAGGCGATCAATCCTCAGGTATTCAACTTGTGATTTGTGTGCTTCGTCCCTCTGCCTTCTTGACGCTAAAGTGCCGTAGGCTTATCCAAAAACCTCATTTGTCCAACATTCCCTTGTTAATACCCTTCACTGAGCAAGGGACAGTGTTCCCTGGCCATCCTGCACCTGGTTCTTATGGCATATTTTCAAGGATCAATGTGGTTGGATAACCCGGGTCCCACTGTATGCAATCATATATTGATTCTCTTGTCCGATTGTCATGAAGGGTGCCTTGTTCGTTATGGATAGGATTACGTCCAAAATACCTCAAACCTTACCCAAATTCTGCTGGCATGTACGTATGTAAGTACACACGTATCTCCTAGGAATCTACTGTTTGTGTGATGACTGTTGATGCTGGTACATTTACATGTCAAAACACCTTTGTCATACTGTGGTCACATCTGTAAATCCATCCCTCAACGTATTGACTACATCATGTCCGATCAGTTTCATTGTGTGAAAAATGGAGCTATGTGAGAAGATATTAGACCCACACTGGTGTATTTATGTGTGGTTAGTTTTAATTTCATGTGCCATGATAATTCTTCCTCCTTGGCTAGATCACACACACACACACACACACACACACACACACACACACACACACACACACATGCTCTGCAGTGTACTGTTGGCTGTGGCAAGTTCCCATTCCAATTCCTGTGACAGGTTGCCCTTTTAATTCCTAAACTCTGTAACATCTTTCAATGTGAAGCTGTACATACGTTTATATGTATGTACGTATGTACGTACGTATGCAATGTCTTTTGCTGTGTCAAACCCCTCCAGACTGCAGCCTATGAAATGTCACTTCCTTTGTGGATACATTCTAATGATCCTACTATGCATACATGCCTGTTGTACCTATCTTGTGTGTGGTTTTCTGCATGTCATTTACAGCCATACTACTACCTTGTATCTATCGGAATGCCTACACGTACAGTATGTATACATTCATTGCTATAGTAAATTATGATATTGTACCAACTATAAATTATCAATTGCGTGCATGCATGTGTACAGTTTCTACATCTCGTGGACTCAGTCCACACAACTCCCAAGGGACTTCCTATTCGTTCCATCCTGACAGAATCCCATTTCAACAGAACACATCACCATACATTTGGTGTTGGAAACAGACAGACCTTCTGTATAGCTCGTAGTTCAAGCTAATGGAGTCCATGTTAAGTGGTTCCTCCCTATTACTCCCATTCGAATTTTATGTGCAAAGACAGCGTCAGAATAAGGTCATTAAAAATATTTGTAAAATAAAATTATGTTTGGGTTTGATTTCACCTGTGAATACCACCCCACCCCCACCTTAACATGCATATGTGTACTTATGTATGTATGTATGTATGTATTTCCTTACATGTTAGTTTACTGTCCACTGTTGAATGCAAGTGAGTTGGATTGGGTGACGCATTTTGATATTATTTTTCAGATTTCATGCTATAATTTCCTGTGAATACTTACATATGCTGTTCATCAGTAAGTTTTTTTTATGTACTGAACTTTTATTTTTACATTATTCACATTTTGGTCTGGTTTGTGAAATTTTAACTGCCAAATTTCAAATCATACATATATAGTACTGTAAAACATGCTAATGTTGAAATTGTGGAATTGAAACCACAATACGTATATTATGTAGTTGGCTTCGACTGAAATTGAGATATGTTCTCCCGTGAAAATTTTCCCTATGCGTTGTGTGCATATGACAACTGAATGTGTCCGGATTTGAATCACTGTGTACATGCACATGCATGCATATTGGATTGCCTTTTTTGTTTTTTTCCTACTTTTTGATTTCACTAAATACTGTAGCTCCTGTAATATCATGTTCAGGGTGTTGATTTCAAGTATGTAGAATTTCTGATGGCTCAGTATTAATTTCAGTGTCATTAAAGCTTAGACTTTATCATGTTTTCCTAATGGATGTACATGGTGACTGTTACAACCACATCTATCCACAGACTCTTTTAATGACTGTTACTACCATTTTTACCCATTGGACGCACATAGACATTGACTGTTGCTATGTGTTCTGCCCATTGGACGCACATAGATAGTGACTGTTGCTATGTGTTCTGCCCATTGGACGCACATAGATAGTGACTGTTGCTATGTGTTCTGACCATTGGACATACATACGTAGACACTGACTGTTGCTATGTGTTCTGCCCATTGGACGCACATAGACATTGACTGTTGCTATGTGTTCTGACCATTGGACGTACATAGACAGTGACTGTTGCTATGTGTTCCGGCCATTGGACGCACATAGACAGTGACTGTTGCTATGTGTTCTGCCCATTGGACATACATAGACAGTGACTGTTGCTATGTGTTCTACCCATTGGACATACATAGACAGTGACTGTTGCTATGTGTTTTGCCCATTGGACGCACATAGACAGTGACTGTTGCTATGTGTTCTGACCATTGGACACACATAGACAGTGACTGTTGCTATGTGTTCTGACCATTGGACGTACATAGACACTGATTGTTGCTATGTGTTCTGACCATTGGACGCACACAGACAGTGACTGTTGCTATGTGTTCTGACCATTGGACGTACATAGACAGTGACTGTTGCTATGTGTTCTGACCATTGGACGTACATAGACAGTGACTGTTGCTATGTGTTCCGGCCATTGGACATACATAGACAGTGACTGTTGCTATGTGTTCTGCCCATTGGACGTACATAGACAGTGACTGTTGCTATGTGTTCTGACCATTGGACGTACATAGACAGTGACTGTTGCTATGTGTTCCGGCCATTGGACATACATAGACAGTGACTGTTGCTATGTGTTCTGCCCATTGGACGTACATAGACAGTGACTGTTGCTATGTGTTCTGCCCATTGGATGCACATAGACAGGGACTGTTGCTATGTGTTCTACCCATTGGACATACATAGACAGTGACTGTTGCTGTGTGTTCTGCCCATTGGACGTACATAGACACTGACTGTTGCTATGTGTTCTGACCATTGGACGTACATAGACAGTGACTGTTGCTATGTGTTCTGACCATTGGACGTACATAGACAGTGACTGTTGCTATGTGTTCCGGCCATTGGACATACATAGACAGTGACTGTTGCTATGTGTTCTGCCCATTGGACGTACATAGACAGTGACTGTTGCTATGTGTTCTGACCATTGGACGTACATAGACAGTGACTGTTGCTATGTGTTCCGGCCATTGGACATACATAGACAGTGACTGTTGCTATGTGTTTTGCCCATTGGACGCACATAGACAGTGACTGTTGCTATGTGTTCTGACCATTGGACATACATAGACAGTGACTGTTGCTATGTGTTCTACCCATTGGACATACATAGACAGTGACTGTTGCTGTGTGTTCTACCCATTGGACATACATAGACAGTGACTGTTGCTGTGTGTTCTGCCCATTGGACGTACATAGACACTGACTGTTGCTGTGTGTTCTGACCATTATGTCATTTTGCTCTGTTATCTATTCTAGAAGAGGGTATACCACTTCTATTCCTTTTCATGTATCATGACCTATTCATGGTTGCATAAACCTCATTCAACCCAATCTTGTGGGATGTGGTCATTGCGACTACCTCATCCTCAGTCATCCTGATTCTCTTTGTGAAACATGTGTAGTGCATGTACCTACGTACATGCATTTGTGTACGTGGGGGTAAATGTTTGATTATGCACTAATTATCTGATGTAATCATACATGTCTTTGATGTGGATATGTACTGTATACATAGTTTATTGGTAGCAATCACACATGTATACAGTATGTATATGTAGCTTTGAAGTACATTCCTATATACGTACATATACCCACAGTGTACATGTGTAGATGACAAATTTGATGATAAGTTTTTGAAGTGTACGTACTTCTCCAGAAGTGAACTCCAATACTACTTTGAACAAATGACCTCTTTCTCACCTTCAAATGACCTTTGCCCAGCCTTGAGCAAACTTCACAAACCTTGATTTATGCCTATTGCATCCAGCACATACTGTATGTAATATGTACATATTATGCACGTGTATTACCTATACACACACTTATAATGTGTGCAGTACTCAATGTCATTGAGCATATTGTACATTCACTTGTACATACGTACAAGTGTATATGTACATATGTAGGTATATTTGTACACAAAGTAAACATGTACGGTATTTATTGTTGACAGATCATGTAGACAATGCATGCCTCAAGGATCAAGGATTCTTCGGTATTAGATCCGCTTGGTATTGGTGAAAACTACAATATAATATTATATTAATGATAAGTAGCACTGTCTCAATTAATGTAATTGTAAATACCATGATTTTAAATTTCCAATCATGCTAAAATCAATATACTACGATCCACTAAAATTGCAAGACTAAAGATTGAATAAACCTGTACATACTGTACTGGTACTGTACGTATGTTGGGCAATATACAACATATGTACGTAAATCAATTTGTCGAGGTTTTGTGCTGGAAAATGGAAATGTGTTCACATTTTCGGGAAGTATACACGACTCGAGGAAGGAAGTTTTATGGAGGTTCATTGCTGCTTTAGAGTCACTCACTCAATAACTCCGACCTTCAGTTAAGGAAGTGTTGTCACGATAACTCTGTACTTGTTGTCAGGTTGAGATTCAGATAGGAAAAGTAAAGAATGATAATTGTGATACCTCAATTGTCACAAAGGTCTAGCTACATAGGTGTCACCCACAATTTGTACTCAGACTGGTGGTGGTGGTGGTAGAAATTCCCAGAAGGAATGTATGTGTATGTGTTGGGAAATTCTCTGGCTTGCACAACCAACACTATGCGCAATCTCCATGATTACAGAAATTCTTCCAGGAAATGGCTGCGGGGACAAAGTACAGTCGTAAAGAAGGAAGGCAAGCACAATTCTAATCCAATAAGATTGTCATTGCTGGCCACTTTGAAGGAAAGGGGGTAGGGCCGAGCAATGTTTGCGACAATACGACCATCATTCTTGGCATTTATTATCCCGATAATGATAGGGTGAGGGTTACATAAGTATTGTCACAATGACACCTCCTTCTTTGGTTAGTTCCAGAGAATGTACGCATGTTAGTGTTTCTAGCTCAAAGCCTAGACTAAATGGATTTGTTCATTGCTCAACACTGTGTTATTAGATAATAGTTTTATCACGTGTGCCGCAGTGCGTACTTGTTTTTCAGACTACAGAAGTGTAAAGTTTAAAATTTTAATCATTATAAGAAAATTAATATCGCCGTATTTCATGACTATAGTGATAATCATGATATTGATGGTGATTGGTGTGAGATTCGTACGTACGTACGTAGGTTTTATCATCATCGTACAAGCCTAGAAGGGGCTAAATTTCCAAATGGAGGGAGTGGGCAAACAGAGATAATTGTAGGCCCTCCTCAACCTCCTCCCACTCCCACCTCGCCCCAGCTAATGGTTTCCACTATTGCGACGATGCTACCTTGACATCCCGACTAACATGTGAAAATGTACGTATACAGTGGAACCTCTATTAAAGGACTCTCCCAATAAAGGACACCATAGAAATTACCTCCCTACAAAGGACACTCTGTAAGGCACCGAAAATAGATTTTCCCATAGTGTTAATACATGTTTCACCTCTGAAGAGTGGACAACCTCTCTACAGTGGACAAATGACCTGGTCTCAATTTGTCCTTTATAGAGAGGTTCCACTGTATATGTATATGTACATGCATACATGTAGAAGTACATACCGGTACATACCATAGCATGACCGGGGTTTGAGTGTGTAACATGAGTTGAATTCTTGGATAGAATTGAATATTGTTTGTTTGATCTGTGTTTGTGTGGTACTGGAAAAGTAGCCAAGGATCAAACTATGTGGGAGTGTTGGTGTTTGTTACAAGGAGCTGTCTGCTCGTGGACTGCCCACTTACGTGCTTATGTGTAAACCCATAACTGTTTACAGTACATACGTATGTATGTAATACAATGTGTGTGTGTGTGTGTGTGTGTGTGTGTGTATGTGTGTGTGTGTGTGTGTGTGTGTGTGTGTGTGTGCTTGTGTGTGTGAGCGTGTGAGTGTGTTTCTGTGTTGTGTGCCTATGGGTGTATGTACGTATGTATGTGCATACAAACCCATGTGCCACATGTGTGTGAATGTGCCCTTACGTACATACGTATATTCAGTGTGTATCTGTGTAGAAGTAGTACATTTGTTATGGTCTCTATTAGACTATAAAATTGGTGGCGTGCAATCTTCTATAGCATAATTGCACGTCTAATTGCTCTTGTGTACTATTTGTCCGGTCACCATACGGCTTTTTGGTATGTTGGTGTTCAATCTGAGGTCGGGGGTCTGTACATGTGTACCTACGTGCATTCTAGTCGGTGTGGTGGATGTTTAGGCAAGTGTGGTATGCGTTGTGTGTGTATGTACATGTGCTCTATATGACCTGCTAATTTTGTGGTGTTAGTTCAGGTTCCTGCATGCCAGCCACTTTATAAAGGATTTTTATTTTCACTTATATGATTTTTTCTGTCTTCTACTGTACGTATGGTACCATGACCCCCTCTTTGTACTGTATGTGACCGTAATGTCCTCTTCATCCTGTATGTGACCGTATTGTCCTCTTCATCCTATGTGTGACCATAATCCCGTCCTTTTGCTGTATGTGCCCATACGTAGTCCCACATCATAATGTACATATGTAACCATATATCCAGCATCATATTGTGTGTGACCATAATCCACTCCTTACCCTGTTTGGAACCATACTCCCCTATGTCTGCCTATCTACATACGTATGTATACATGTATAATATGCAGTGTGTACGTACGTAAGCACATATGGTGTATTATACTGTTATTCATACATTTGCAGGTGCTCACTACTTCATGTTGTTTAGCGGATTGCAATACAAGGAGCTGCAGCCACTAGTGATGGTACGTATCTTGTATGTGTGCAGATATACAGTTCGCATCCGTAGTTGTGTACGTGTAGTAACTATGAGGGAGTTATCTATTATGTATCCTGGTAACTAGGAGGGATTTATCTATTATGTATCCTGGCAGCTAGAAGTGTATCAAAGTTATTTAGGTTTTGTCAAAAGTATGTCAACTTGACCTGTTCTGAGCTAGTACATGGGAAATGTACATAGGTCAGTTCCTATGCTGTTACCTTCAACCAGGATACATATACACTTGTATGCAGACACATACGATGCTTGTGTTTTGTACTTATGTCACATATTTACTACCATGTACTGTGGTCTTGGTTCGTTTATGCGTATGTATGTATATACTTCTACGTATCTATACTAAAGATAAATAAATATAAAATGTATAATATTATTATAAAATACTATGGCATAATGTAGTCCGTGGTATGTTGTAACCTTGAAGAACTACTCTTTCTGAAGCAGACCTCACTCTGAAAGCGGAAACCTTGACCTCTGTGATGTAATCAGTGTGGCTTTTTGTGAGCTAATGCCCCTTGTACCCTACACACCTCCAGGTTGTATTTCTAGCACTTCAGAAGTCCCTCAGCCTTCCAACGAGGCCATAGACACTTAGTACTTGTCTTGTACTGTGAATGTGATATACGTACGTACCTAGTTACATGTACAGTTACATGACTGAGGCACTTACCTCACCAGACCTTCACTTCCCCATGTGTGAGTTGAATAAGGGAAGCCTGTCACATGCTTTGCTGTCTGTGAGCCCCACCTTAGATCAGACAGTACATCCGGGCAACATGAAGCCATACAAAGTTACTTCCAAATTGAAATAAATTAATATTACTCCCCATTTTTTGATCACTGTGCACTAGTGTTGCACCATGTTACTTCTGTCCTCACCTCTCGGAACCTTAACCCCGACTTGTTGTCCTCTGTGTATTCCTATCATTAGCATTGATCTGTCTGTATCATAGGTAGAATGCGGTCATCCTCATAAAAGTAGGAATTGTATTGAGCACCTGTTTTACAATTATTAGTAGTATTATTCAACAAGGCTTTTGTCTCCCATGCAGGAGGTAGCCACTACTCTTACATTAAACATGAAGCAGTTACTGGTAACAATAGTATAATAAGGAAAGGTTCCTCAAAGTCCGTACATTTCTATTTATAGTTATCAATCCATTTCTTCTTCGGTCGTCCTCTTGGTCTTCTCCCAGCTACATCACCCTCATGCACCTGCTTAACCAGTCTGTCACCATCCATTCCTTCTAGCTTCTCCTTCCACCTTTTTTTACCTTTCCTTCATGATGTCGACCACTGCCACTTGTCCTAGAGACTCACATATGCCCTCAAAGTAGGACTTTGTATTGAGCACCTGTTTTACACAAGTTTTATTTTTCTACATCTTCACTTTTTGTACTTTCCTCCACAGGTGACTGATTACGAGAATGCTTTGAACATGACTCTTCGAAGTAATCTTGCAAGAAAGATATATGACACTTTTATCATGCCTGATCTCCTGGCGAATGAGTCCGTAAGTGATTGTCAAGGACCTGTATTGGGCGTGCTTGTAGTGTCTGTAGTGTGTGTATGTATTGGGTGTGCTTGTAGTGTCTATAGTGGGTGTGGTTGTAGTGTCTGTAGTGGGTGTAGTGGGTGTGCTTGTAGTGTCTATAGTGGGTATGGTTGTAGTGTCTGTAGTGGGTGTGGTTCTCAATTGCCTGTAGTGGGTGTGCTTGTAGTGTCTATAGTGGGTGTGGTTGTATTGCCTGTAGTGGGTGTGGTTCTCAAGTGTCTGTAGTGGGTGTGGTTCTCATTTGCCTGTAGTGGGTGTGGTTCTCAATTGCCTGTAGTGGGTGTGGTTCTCATTTGCCTGTAGTGGGTGTGGTTCTCAAGTGTCTGTAGTGGGTGTGGTTCTCAAGTGTCTATAGTGGGTGTGGTTCTCAAGTGTCTGTAGTGGGTGTGGTTCTCAAGTGTCTGTAGTGGGTGTGGTTTTCAATTGCCTGTAGTGGGTGCGGTTCTCGATTGCCTGTAGTGGGTGTGGTTCTCAAGTGTCTGTAGTGGGTGCGGTTTTCAATTGCCTGTAGTGGGTGTGGTTCTCAAGTGTCTGTAGTGGGTGTGGTTCTCATTTGCCTGTAGTGGGTGTGGTTCTCAATTGCCTGTAGTGGGTGTGGTTCTCAAGTGTCTATAGTGGGTGTGGTTCTCAAGTGTCTGTAGTGGGTGTGGTTCTCAAGTGTCTGTAGTGGGTGTGGTTTTCAATTGCCTGTAGTGGGTGCGGTTCTCAATTGCCTGTAGTGGGTGTGGTTCTCAAGTGTCTGTAGTGGGTGCGGTTTTCAATTGCCTGTAGTGGGTGTGGTTCTCAAGTGTCTGTAGTGGGTGTGGTTCTCAATTGCCTGTAGTGGGTGTGGTTCTCAATTGCCTGTAGTGGGTGTGGTTCTCAAGTGTCTGTAGTGGGTGTGGTTCTCAAGTGTCTGTAGTGGACGTGGATCTCAAAGGCTTGCATGTGCTACTCTGAGCTTGGTGAATCAGCTTTACCAGCACCATTATATGAGCTGGGACATGCAATACATATGTACGTACATACGTATGTACTATATTTACAGATGTACATAATATGTTGAGATTGTTTTGACTTTTCAGAGCTTCCATATTGAATGTTTACATACATTGTTTCCTGTTTAGTATTCTAATTTATTTAAGCATAATGTGTTTGTAATTGTACACGTTTGGGTGTTCAGTGGATCATGTCTGATTGATATTGTAATTATACCATACCTATGTACATATACAGTACATATGTATTACGTATGTGAATTGGGCCATACTGGATGTACTGTACATACTTGTGTATATATACGTACTACAATATACATGTGTGTAGAGGTGCTACTCTGTACATGTGTGTAGAGGTGCTAATCTGTACATGTGTGTAGAGGTGCTACTCTGTACATGTGTGTAGAGGTGCTACTCTGTACATGTGTGTAGAGGTGCTTCTCTGTACATTTGTGTAGTAGTGCTACTCTGTACATGTGTGTAGAGGTGCTACTCTGTACATACATGTGTGTAGAGGTGTTATTCTGTACATGTGTGTAGAGGTGCTAATCTGTACATGTGTGTAGAGGTGCTACTCTGTACATGTGTGTAGAGGTGCTACTCTGTACATGTGTGTAGTAGTGCTACTCTGTACATGAGTGTAGAGGTGCTACTCTGTACGTACATGTGTGTAGAGGTGTTATTCTGTACATGTGTGTAGAGGTGCTAATCTGTACATGTGTGTAGAGGTGCTACTCTGTACATGTGTGTAGTAGTGCTACTCTGTACATGTGTGTAGAGGTGCTACTCTGTAAATTTGTGTAGAGGTGTTACTCTGTAGTACACACGTACAGTACCACCCTCTCAGTTAATGATACCTTGAGTTGAGATAGTTGAGAATGCTCTGCTGGAGTTTCTCAGTTGTGACAATGGGAAATATGCGGGTCACTTTCCTGCATAATGGCTGTCTATTTATGCGTTGAATACAGCTTGTATTCATTACTAGGTGTAAGTTCTGAGTGGCCTTCCTAACTCATCGGTTTACCTGCAGCAGCTTGGTAGGTATAACTTACTTTATACCTTCACTTGACCTCTGACACAAAGCTGTGTTTGTCATTTTGTATGCGGAGCTACCTATATATGTATGCATATATCTTTGGAGGCGATCGATTTCAAACTTCAAAGGATCCTGAAGTTCTGATATGTCTACATACATACATATATGTATGCACGTGTGTGTGGAGGGGTGCACATTCATATGAAGGAAATGTTTGTGCACGTACATACGTACATATGTAGTATATGAATACGTATGTACATATTATACATATGTACCTCTCTCTATTGCAAACCTCTGAATTGAGGAAACCCCCATAGCAAGGAGGCTATTCTCTTTCCAAGTGTAGCACTATAGCGAATTGAATGCCCTCTGTTGTGAGGAAACCCAACATAGTATGTGTACGTACATGTGTATGTTGTTGTGTAGGAAGTACTGTATACTGAAATTAGAAAGTGTTGGTTGATGTCTCATTTCACATCATTATTCTATGTAGGAATTGAGCAGAGATTCTGTGAAGGAGCTCAATGATAGTCTCCAGGCAAAGCAGTACACAGATACACTGTTTGAGGTAGGTATATACAGTTGTAGTGCGTGTGTTTCTCTCTCTCTCTGTGTGTGTGTGTGTATTGTGTGTGTGTGTGTGTGTGTGTGTGTGTTTGTGTGTGTGTGTGTGTGTGTGTGTGTGTGTGTGTGTGTGTATTGTGTGTGTGTGTGTGTGTGTGTGTGTGTGTGTGTGTGTGTGTGTGTGTGTGTGTGTATTGTGTGTGTGTGTGTGTGTGTGTGTGTGTTGTGTGTGTGTGTGTGTGTGTTTGTGTGTTGTGTGTCTGAAATATGTGAGTACATTTGTGTATATATCTCGAATGAACGAGAATGATGGATGACTATATGTACGTACGTGTGTATAGTGTATACAGGAAATCATAGGAAATCAAGCAGAGTCAAAGTGTTATATTTATTGTACTTGGCCTTTTAATGCATTTCCTGAACTATTTATCTGTGTACATTAATCTTCCTGTCACTGGTATTTCTCACAACAGCCTGTAAAAGAAGCAATTTACAGAAGGATTGAGAAATCAAAGTTCCAAGAATTTCTTTCAAGGTATGTGAATGTATCCTGTGGGTATGGAGTTTCAGGGACCCCATCCTGCTGTCTGGTTGACTTCAGGTCTTGAAACTCAGGATCTGAACAATATGTACATATGTGCTACGTACATGTGTACGTACATATGTGTTGCATACATACTACATGTACGTATGTGCTCCTGCCATTATCTGTAGTCCTGAGTATGTGCGCTTCTGTCAATGGAAGTACATGTACGTACGTATGCTCCTACCATT
>OZ026548.1:4246396-4326396 GCA_964020155.1 Chondrilla cf. caribensis
GTAACATTATGAAGTTGGAGTATCATATAATAATTATACACGTACGATTATACAACACTTCATAAGGAAATACACATACGCACATAGGTGTCAAGTGAATATGTTGAGTGGGATTGTGGGAGAGCAGATGGAACATTGTGTGATAATTTTTGAGATGTCTCTAACACGTACACTGTTCCTTAGTGTAGATATATATGGTATGAAGGTATACAGTGGAACCTCTCTATTGGGACCTTATTTGGGACCTTAAATTTAGTCCTTAATACAGAGGTGTCCTCAATTCAGAGGTCACTTAATTCACTACAGTACTACACTGGGACACAGAATGGTGTCCTTATTACAGAGGTTTCTGCTATTCAGAGGTTTGTAATGGAGAGGTTCCCCTGTACACCTGTTCTGGTGTATAAATGAGTTACATCAAAGTGTCACCGTTGGTTTTATCACTCTTCCTCAACTATACTACTCAAACATACCATTCAAGCCTTGATCTCATTAAACCCTGACACTGCAGCCATTTCCTGCATTTCGTGACTCACAAGACCTTATTGAATGTCATTCTTACAGCACATGATGCCACATCATATCAACTCTGAATAGCTAACATGATATGTAGTGTACTTAACATTTCACATATGTGTTGGTGTGTACATGTATGTTTACATAGCAATGTAATCCGCCAACATGAGGATACTCCTCCATCGGAGAGACATACACCTGCAGCTGGTAAGTTTTTTGTACTCAAACAGGATATTGCAAGTGGTCGATGCACTACAGTTGCATAGTAACTACTTGATGTTGCATAACAGCTGTCTATGAAAACAGTGAAGGCCTACGCATAAAGAGAGGTGTGATTTGTCACACTGCGCTTATGGTAATGGGTTTGCAATGGGAGGCTAGGCCAACACATGCATATATGGATGTACTTCATTGGAATGTCATGGACTGGGATTGAGAAGTAATCGAACGTGGCCACCACACAATTGTTTCAGTCAAGAACTCAGCCAAATTCAGCCAAACTGTCTGTTTTGTCTGAAAAGAGCAAAAATGCACTTGAAGAATGGACTAGAGTGAGACTGGGCAAGCATGACTCACTATATTATGTACTCACCTCACGTATGTGGTTAAGCTTAACCACATACATACAACTTCAGGGTTGATAACTGAGGAGTAATTAATTCAATCTGTCATGAAAGGGACAGGTGGTTGAGTGAGTTCATGCATTGAGTGAGTTCATGCGTTGAGTGAGTTCATGCCAGATTTTCAGATAACCCAGGTCACAGATGGGAAGAATCAGGGTGGATTGTACCATTGCTGCACAACTCAGCTGGGAGGATCCCCTGTGTGTGGGTTTATAGCGTACTACGTACTTGTAACCTCAACAGGGGCTTGGATGTAAAAATAATGTGAGTTATCATTCAATTTGAACGTTGCATTAACATATTATGTTGAAGTGACAACAATAACCAAATTAATTCAATGATTTGATGTAGGCTAATTATTTAATGGCTAAGACATGGGCATGTGTGTGTTTTATGTCATACTGCCCGAGTGTCCATGTCTTAACCAGTATAACGTCCGCTGCTAATGCTTTATACTGTTCCTAACGCTTTATACTGTTGCTAACACTTTATACTGTTCCTAACGCTTTATACTGTTGCTAACGCTTTGCACATAATAAAATTGGTGTATAATACTGTTTCTATGGTAACTGATACTATAATTCTTTAATATGGTATACAGTCAAGCCTCTTTACAACAGCACTATTTATAATATATTATCATATCATCAACTTCATGGCACGCGTCTTGTGAACACAGATGTACTGTACCCACACAGACAGTTATATACATAATGGTGTTGGTTACAACAGCTGAGAAGTTCGGAACCAAGGTCGACATTGTGAAACGTTTCAACTGTACCACATCAGATATTATGATACCGCTAGTGGTATGATTGACCATTTTCCAATGTTCATCCCGAGTCCAACAGTGTACTGACATGAAATCTCCTTTCAAATGTCCCATTCTGGCTTTCGTGCCAACATTTAAGATCTATGTTACAGTTCTTTTACTAACTTCGTTAGATATCTTCACTACTACTCCTAGTCTACTCGGTTTTTAGTATTTTTTTAATTCCACTTAGCTTTCGTATTTAAGATCTATACTCAACTATCACCCGTACTTCAATCCCACACTAATGCATTTTCCAATTAAGGACATATACCACTGTCAAAGTACACATGTTTACATATACACGTATTACTCATGTATATATGTGCCCCACGTGCAGGAAAATGAAGCATGTACTTACATACACACTACACCTCCTACACATGCATCCAAGTACACAATATATACTTTAACCTAAACATTAGTACTCACAGGATCATGTGCACACATATTGCATGCCTTCTGCGCATGCGAACATTTAAAGATCATTAATTCATAACAATTTAATGCAAAAGTGAAAAAGTACACCATAGAGAATAAAAAAAAAATCAGCAAGGCAGCAAATAATTAATAAAAATCACAAAATTCAACATTAAAATAGTTGTCAGTAGATTGTCAGTGTCTTCAGGGTTATGTATTACATGGAGCCTGACAGTCAGAAATGTCTGATCACGTTCTCATAGCTGGGCCTGTTGGCTGGACAGGACCTCAGCATGCAGTCATCGTATGGCTCCGGTTCCTGCCTCTCCTTGAGAAGCTGTTGTGGTGTTTGAGGGTGACAAGGGCCACTGAACCTTAGGCTGGCCATCTGTTGGTGCAAAGTGGTGGTTGGTTGAGAGGAGAATGCAGCAGGGCCCACTGGCACATAGCCAACAGTGTCTTCTTCAACAGTCAAGGGTGGCAGGCCAACTCGGTTCATCTTGACGTACTGACCACTCTCTTTTGCTTGGTGAGGAGACATACCTTCATCCAATAAGCTAGCAGGCTCAAAAGCAAACGGTAAATCCTCGGGGGAGAAGCTGCGATCGTGCACAGGTTCTGAATGCATTTGGGAGTCATTGTATCTGGGTGAGGCTGTTTCGTTTGACATTCTTCTTTTACTTGCCTCAACAGGGAGGACGTTGACGTACTCTCCCTTGTAGGACGATGATGAGTTCAGACTCCTCGGCTCCTTGTACTCGTGGCTGCTACTGATCCCGGAATCTCTATTGGTGCCACTGGTGCTGGGGAAGGACGGCAGTGTAACATACCTCCTACTTCCACTCCCACTCTCAAGTATCGCGGAGTCACTACCAATACTGCATCCCCTCTCGGATGAGGTGAATGGGCGACGCGCTCCAGTCTCAATCACTTTCTGTTTGAATTCTTCGTTCCCCTTGAAGAGAAACCTACGCATGCAGATACAAAGAGAGTTAAGGATGGTGAAGGTGTCAATACAGAATACATATGGGATAGACCAGGGTAACTTGGAATAGGCAACTATAGGTATAGCTAAAATTGAGCCATGTTTTGTCATGTCATGAGGTGTGGGCAGGTGTCTTCAACTATGGATTGAATCACACAGACATGCACTGATATTAATAGTTTTGCATCAAGAATGCTCTGTTCCAAGTTACCCCAACCCACACTACACATAAGACATACGTATGGAGTCCGTCCCGCAGGCTTAGAACAACGTTCGTTACGCTGTACATCCACAGCAGTCCTGGTCCAAACCTACACCTTCGCCCCGCTTCCAGGAAGACCAGGTTACCAATGCTTCCGGACCTCCTGATGTGTTCGCGGTCCCACATGATGAGAGGGGCGGTTACGTTCCAGGGGAAGACCAATAGCTTGTCTGTGTCTGTGATAACAGCTACGCAGAAGGCATTCCTCATACCCGCTGCGGCACCAATACCATCCTCCAACACACACATTCCCCATGCCATCACTGTAAAGGATGAAGAGAAGCAACATATCACGTCTCCAACAATGACACACAGACAAGTGGTACGGTTATGTAATATGGTAGAACAGGGAAGCTTAGGATTGGCGTCATGGTCACTATGGGATTATAGGCAAGCATCTGCAAACACGAAATCACCCATCTATGGAACTAAGGAAACATGGAGGAACTTGGAATCTATACTCAAATACTCCTGCACCAAGCTATTGGTACAACTCCATGCTGGTGTCATTGCCATAGTTAAAACTATTTGATATCAAAAGACACTCGTCTATGGATAAAGATTAACAGTGTCCAAAGACACCCATCCCAAGTTACTCCATTTCGTCCTACCAACATGAACCATATCAGTAGCTGTGTTAGATGGCTTGAGGTTGTTAATTCCAAGTTACGCCCACAAGTCAAGTTCCCTTAAATTCAGCAAGATCCGTACTTGACAATTTGGGGGGTACTGAGACGAGCGCCTTCAGACTGAGTCAATATCGACCTTAGACAAGTGTCTGCAGTTATTAAACCACCTATCTGTGTTGGAGTATCTATGGTGGAGGCAACCCTGATATAAACTTGTGTCAATAGATATCATGCTAGGAGTGTGGTGGCTATCAATTCGAAGTCACCCTCCGCGCGACTCTCGCGATCTACACTGACCTCCACCAGAGTGATATATCTTCGGATCAATATTCGCGCTGAGTCCCTTAGGCATGGCGATATCGTTAGGTTCTTCTGGTATAAGGTAGCGAGGTAGGGTGAGGAGTAGCCCGATGTGCTTGGTCCATCTCCTCCATTCAGCTTCCTCGCCCGTTACAATCTCCACGTTGCCTCCTCCGGTGAGTTCAAGGAGGATGGTCCTTGTAGCTTGGACCGTAGACAAACGTTGAACCTGGTCGAAGTAGATGCAGTGAAGGGGTGGACCGTCTTCGCGGTTACACAACGTGAGGGTCGCCGGATCTATCCTTCCAGTGGGACTTAGACAGGCGGAGACCGCTTCCAAGTAATACGTCCGCTTCTTGCCGGACATGTAGCGAGACTGCCCAATGGCAGCTTTCCCTTTGATAATCTTCCTCCCGTTCATTCCAGTCCTCTCGTCTCTAAGGTTTCGTTGGCTTGTAGTCTACTATAGGCGACGAAGAAGCTCTTCGGAGCTTTATCGTCTTCCTAGAGTGGACGATCTATCCGACAACGTACTCCAATGCAAAATGCTTCAAACAATATCGGCGGTTACTTTTGGCGGTAATCTGTCTCATGCTCTAATCACTCTGGTATCATGAATTCAATTTAATATTTATATACTAATCCCGCGTATATACACATATTAGTAATTTTATTACAATGTCTATAAGGATACGCGTATATTTTGGTGTCACATACTGTAGCAACATTCAGTTATTATGGCAGCCTAACATTATCCATGCACCTGTATACAAATGTACCAAATTACACTACACACACATGAAACAGTTTCAAGGTTTGTTCATGCCATATTAAAATTGTGTGACACTAAAACTTATCATGCCTGTATTGTTCAATGGTGAAACAGATATGAATGAATGTGTACCTGATGAAAGAGTGAATCGATTTTGAAAGCCTGTTAATAATCTTCTATGAGACAATTACATAGTTTGGAAAATGATTTGTAGCAATGAAAGATATTAAAAATTAGCCTTTTCACACAATAATTTATGTTATCTTGAATCTGTGATGGATAGTGTCACAATATTATGCTAAATTATACATGTGTACATTTTTTCATCTGTATTATTGTCGTTGGAGTGAATTGAGTCAGACACACACTGGTATTGTTGGTAGCTGGTTGTACACGCGTATATATACATGCCCATGACAATATCCAGGCCAGTCAGCTCACATGGCAGTCAGTGGGCATAAGTTGGTAGGTGGACAGTAATAAGATTATTTGAACAGCAGGACTAAATAAATAATAGACACATGTGATTTAATTCTGAACTAAATATTTAAGTTCCATATTATGCTAATGTTAATATGACTACATTACTCATAGTAAACTAGAATCAGATTTTCTGATCTGTAACATACTTGCAGACCTCATCCCTCCACTGCTGTCGAAGTTGTTCATAGGTCTCGCACTTCGTAACTGGAGTGACAACCTCCTTCCACTTTTTTTGGATCATCGTCTTTATATCCTCAGGAAGGGCTTTGGAACTCTCCTCATTCGATCCTTCTCTGACTTTATCTGTATTTCCCGTCGGCTGAAAGCCGCAAGCCTCACTTCTACACCTTATCAGTAGTTTTTCGTCGAATTTATCACTGTTCGCTTTCATATATTTGAAGGAGCTACGTTCGATGGCAATGGCGATGGATTTTTCATCTGCAATTCCGATGAAGTTGGCAACCTTACGCACACATCCTGCAAGGTCCTCCTTGAGGTCTTCAAAAAACAAATAAAGAACATTAGGATCTTTCCTATGCTCCCACCAACTCACAAGATGGTGGAAGTAAGAGGCATTCTGCATTATAGTGGCAGGGATGCCTCTTTGGAGCCAAAATTCCATGATGAATTCTCTCACCGTCACTTCTCCCGGTCGGAAGAAGTATCCTTCAAAGAATTTGTAAAAGCTATAGGCCACTGCACAAGGTTCGCGTACACATACAATATACTTGGCTCCTTTGGGGCAGTCGCGGTACCACGCATGGGTTTTGTATGCTCTTGGAAAGTGGGGCTCGTCGGCATCAGGGTCAAGACCACAGTCATGAGCCACCTCCAGGAACATAATCTTTACAGAAATGTCTTCATAGTCTTCATCCCCTCCAGTTCGCAGCTGGTGGACTATTTGTTGCAGCCAGGTAGTACCACACTTTGGACTAGTGGTAATAAAGATGTCTGTCGACTTGGGTTTGAAGGAGAGACCTTTAGTTCTGCCTTCAACTGTCTCAAATCCGGACAGGCGTTTCTTTAAAGCAACAATTCCCTCGGATTGCTCCTTTGTAAACTTTTCCAAGGGCATGAGTGAAGAACGCAAGTAAGATGGTATAGTATGAAGACAAAACCCCTCCGAATCAGAAGAAAAAGAGGCACGTGTCGAGTTTAAGATGATGCAAGACAAGAGTAAAGTGTTGTACCGTAATGAACAAGACCATTGTCCATTGATCATTGCGCAACCCAAAGACATCCGCAAAAATGGCTACTGACCGATACGAATTATTTAAACGCCTCTGCGTTGGAGCAGAATTCGACCGAGAGCAGCTAAAAAGAGACAATTTTGTAGTTCAGGTGAGCTTATGTGCGTGTAAACATACGTATCTATTGTGTGTGTGTGTGTGTGTGTGTGTGTACATGCGGGCGCGTTCATATGTACATTTTGTTCTCACTCCCAGTATCGTAGAGTAATCCATTTTGCTAAACAGTGTACTTTGAGTTCCTCTCGTTATACAGTTCACATGTACTAACATGTCCTAGTTGCTGTACCATTCCAATAACTGCTCCTCTTTCAATGTACACAATTTTTAGGGTAAGTCTGCAGTTGTTGGTGATATCAAGGAAGGCAACAGTGATCTCTCTGCATTAGACTTCTTTGGGGATTCTTTGTGTTCATTTGGTACAAAGGAATCACTTGATAGCACAAGAAAGCGTTTATTGGGTGACCATGACAACAGTGCCTTAAATCCAAAAAGATGTAAAAAGAAACCACCTGACAATAAAAAAAACTCAAAACACAAATACAAGATTGGAAGACATATTGATAGCATTGTAGATAGTGACCTGGTTGGTAGCAATGAGGGGAGAGTTGGTGATAGTATGCTTGGGGAGGATGACGATGGTGAAAAAGTTAGGGATGAGGGTGAAGATGACAGAAGTGATGTTGGGGAGGATGACGATGGTGAAAAAGTTGGGGATGATGGGGAAGATGACAGAAGTGATGTTGGGGAGGATGATGATGGTGAAGGTGGAGGTGATGGGGAGAGTGAGGATGACAAAAGTGATGATGGGGAGGATGACAGTGGTGATGATGGTGGTGAAGATGGGGATGACATGAAAGGATGTAGTGATGGTATTGAGAGAGATGAGGATGGAGGAATTAGCTTGTTCAGAGGGCAGTCTCTCGTTCCTAGTAGAGGGGAACATAGGAAGACCAACCATAAGAAAAGACATTCTTCTAAAAGGAAATTAGAGGAAATTGAACTTCGTAAACAGGAAGTGAGTACATATTCAATGTGTGATGCAGGAACTAGGGATCATAGCCTGCTAACTTTGTTACCTCAGCTAATAAAAGGCTTGCCTGGGTAGCCCTTGTCCTATTCCTCCATTTTTGTCTCTGGCTCAACTAAGAATTTTGTAATACAATAATTACAAAATAATTCTGTAATTAAAAAAATGGAGGGATAGAGAGTGGGTTAACCAGATAAAAGCAAGACTTCAACTAGACTGATGTGTATGGTGCTCTGTCATCTCCAGATGAATGCCTTTCGAAATGCACATAAGATTCACGTATTGGGATCGGATATACCCGATGTGGTGGACTCCTTTGAGCAGCTGGCTATGATGTACAGAATACTTCCAGTTATCATGAAGAATGTACAGACTGCTGGGTATGCTATGCCAACTCCCATCCAAATGCAGGCCATACCGCTGATGCTTCAGGTGGGATGTTGCATGTGTGAGGCTGTTTACAACACGTGCCAGCTTGCGTGTGTGTTTTGGTATTGTTTGTATGTATGTATACATGTTATCATTATGTAGAAGATGTTTTAGTCCATGTATATGCACATACGCATGTGTGTGGGTGTGTGGGTATCCCCACTACATACATATGTATGTATGTACATGTGCTGTGTTGCTTGAAACTGTAATCTCTCTCTCTCTCTCTCTCTCTCTCTCTCTCTCTCTCTCTCTCTCTCTCTCTCTCTCTCTCTCTCTCTGTCTGTCTGTCTGTCTCTCTCTGTCTCTCTCAATTCTTAGCTTTTTCCCAAGGGCATACTGTATGTATTGAAGTTTATGTGTTCCTCTCAATCTTTGTAGAATCGTGAGATCCTTGCCTGTGCCCCTACTGGCTCCGGGAAAACCGCTGCCTACATACTACCCATCCTTCATCACCTCAAGGTGAGCAGTGGTAACTCATAAACTCACATGTATGCAATTGTATGCATGTGTATATTATATTTGTTTGCTATGTGTATTTGTGTACATTTTTACATTTTTATATACATTTGTACACTACACCCATGTATATATGTATGTAAGCATTCATTCTATCCATTGTCAATTTCCAGGATCATGTATGAACATACATATGTTTTTTCTGTGTGTGTTCAATGTTCACCCATACTGTGTGTGTGTTTGTGTGTGTGTGTGTGTGTGTGTGTGTGTGTGTGTGTGTGTGTGTGTGTGTGTGTGTGTGTGTGTGTGCATGTGTGCGTGCATGCATGTGTGCGTGGGTGTGTGCATGTGTGTGCATTTGTGATTGTACCTCGGTATACTTTGTTTACATGATCTTGGAATGTACACCTTTGACCTGTACTGCCTTATAAAGGTGCTTGTTATCATTACAGGTTCAGATAATGTACATTAGGTAGGAACAAAGTGATGCAACCAGGGTTCCTATAGTCTGGCCTGCTACAGTGAAACCACGCTAATCCGACACCTCTATAATCCAACATTCTCTCTAATCTGACCATTATATGAGGTACAGTCACCATACATAAGTATGGTAAGAGGCACTCCATAATCCAACAACCTCCTAATCCAACATTATTCTCAGGTCCCATTGAGTGTCGGATTAGAGAGGTCCCACTGTATATTGGAAATTTATATTGGCCAAATAGCTTAATGTGCCAATATAAATTTGTCAGAAATTTGAGCTTTCGCAGAGGTTTAGATAACTTGTTCAGAGATCCTATCTATATCATGATTGAAAGAGTTCGAATGGAGAAATATGACCGATTCTGTCGTTTGTGCTGCTCTACGCTTGATGTAAAGAATTACCTACTATGATCTAACACCTTTTTTAATGAGTGCTGAGAATCTCAGCACTCGTAGCTGATTCGTCAAAAGTTGCACAATTAATCTCTAGTGCCGCTAGACCGTTTTTCATGCCGGAGGTGTTTAGAAAGACGGTCTTAGCAGGCCAGACTAGGGTTCCTATTGAGCATGTTTCGTATCTGTGTGCGTGTGTGTTTATAGCCTGTGCATGTGTACAGTATGTTTGTATATTTATGTATACATTACTGTAAATTCTACTATATCTACTATATAGGCACCCAAGAAAGTTGGTTTTAGAGCTGTCATCTTGGCACCAACCAGAGAACTAGCACAACAGGTGTTTGTGTGTGTGTGTGTGTGTGTGTGTGTGTGTGTGTGTGTGTGTGTGTGTGTGTGTGTGTGTGTGTATGTGTGTGTGTGTGTGTGTGTGTGTGTGTGTGTGTGTGTGTGTGTATGTGTGTGTGTGTGTGTGTGTGTGTGTGTGTGTACATGTGTGTGTGATTGTTTGTGTGTGCGCACACGTGTGCATGCATGTGTAGTTGTCAAACCTACTAAAAATTTATAATTTTGTATTTTTATCTCTTTGTTTATTTATACCTTGCAATCTATTTGTATAATGCATACACATACACACACGCACACACACACACACACACACACACACACACACACACACACACACACACACACACACACACACACACACACACACACACACACACATAATTGTGTGTATGCTTATAAGCGTTCTGAGTCTATTTACTCATGTCTATGCATCTGTATTAGTGTTGGTATATAATCACAATTTCTAATTTCCTGATTATGTGTTAATTGTTATTGTAAGATTGTATCATTTTTGTGATAATCAGTTACCCAACACTAGTGTGTACATACAACATGTATACAATATATTCTGTGTTGCATATACTGTAGTTTATCAACTATAATCGGAGTTGCACTGCTAATTACATTGTAATGGCAGTATCCCAATGATATTTCACACTCTTAACACAGTTGGATCAAAGTACATAATACAGTGAATGCTCGTTAATCCGCCATAATTCGTTTTCAAAGAATATGGTGGATTAATGAGTTTGGTTTATGGATTAAGTGGATATCCATTGTTACTTGTACATTATATTGGTACTGGGAAATTGTGGCGGATTAAAAGGTTTGGCTCATAAAGCAGTGGTGGATTAACGAGAATAATGGCAAGATACTGTACACACTGTAGGTAGGTAGGTGCACACATCAGCCATGTCACATGTGATACACTGCTCTGTCTGCAGATCTACAGGGAGTTTGTCCGGCTCAGTACTGGGACTGGATTCAAGATCCACGTCTTAACTAAAGCAAATGCAACTTCCGACATCTTCACTCCTCGATCCTCCATGAAATTTGGTGGGTGCTGAGACACACACTGTTCACAGTATGTACTGTACGTGTCTGCTACAGTATGTATACTGCATAGGTACATATACGTATGTATGTGTATCTTCATATATGCCTAGTGTATAGAGCATCATAGTATATTGTGTACTGTTCTTACTGTGTAGATATTCTTGTTGCTACTCCAAATCGTCTTGTTCATATGCTCAAGCATCAACCTCCAACCATAAGTCTTGGCAAGTATGTGCGCATGTGCACGTGTGCCTGTGTGTAGGTGTGTACATAGTGTGCGTGTGTGTGTGTGTGTGTGTGTGTGTGTGTGTGTGTGTGTGTGTGTGTGTGTGTGTGTGCAGTATATTCTTATGTATTAGTTATATCCTGGTACAGTGAATGACAATTCATAATTATTATACTGTATGAGTATGTGGAACTAAATAATGAGAAATGTTTTGTTTCTTTGCCCTTCAACCCAGATACAAGTATACATATGTTTATTGTGCATACATGTGTACATAGTACATACGTATGATACATAGTGATGGTACACATGTAATAGGAATGTGGAAATATATGTACATATGCATACTCTATGTGTACATACGTACGTACACCATATCATAGCTATGTATACAGATCATTATGAGAGACAGGATGACCTGGAGGTGGAAGATTATCTCGGTATGCATTTTGATACCGACAATCCTCCCCTCCCCTAGCAGACACGGCCCTGTATTGTTATACAGTATGCATGCATGCGTATATACACTTCATATTAGTGTATACGTACATTGTATGTGTATGGACATGTGTCATGTAGGAGTTTCAATACCGTGGTGGATGAATGGGAAACTGTCACCAGTACAATTAGTAATATAGTGTGGTTTGCTTAGGAAGTACCCCTGTTTGTACACACTCCTGGTTAATACGGGCACACACTTCCCCCAGTCCCTATCTCACATACACTGTGTCAACCAGTAGTGATAGTGAGTATCTCTGTTAAGAAGTACAGATTTGATCTACCCTTCAAGCTACTTAGCAAGCAAGTTAGACTGTGTATCCCGAAAAGAACATGAGATGGTTATACGTATTTCCCTCCAATACAGTGTTCAGTGGCTCATCATAGACGAAGCTGATAAGCTGTTTGAAGAGGGCACCAACAGCTTCAGGGACCAAATTGCCGACATCTATGTAGCGTGCAACTCTCCAGATGTGAAGCATGCAATGTTCAGTGCCACGTTGGGGTCGGGAGTGGAGGAGTTCACCAAGGTTCACTTCGAGTCACCAGTCAGAGTGGTTGTCGGGCACCAGTGAGTCCTCGACTTGTCAAACGCAGTGTGTTCCAGCTTTCACTCCTGGGAATGTTTGATGTGCCTAGTACATGTAATGTTCATGTACTGTACATATGTATGATGCTATATTGTATGTCATATGCATCCACATTGGCACTAATGTATCCCTGTAAGTATACACTTGTAACTATACAATATCTGTATATACATAATATTTATGTTTATACTCATCAATTTTCTCTTGTTTGTATATGTTCAGTAAGTGTTTGTACATGTGTGTGTGCTGCAATATACGTACAGTACAACTTGCTTAGTAAGTACCTGGGTTAGTACATACTCCTACTTCACTCAGTCCCTATCCAATGTGCACTACGTATGTCAACCAGCACTGATAGTAAGTACATTTGATGAGAAGTACAGAGTTGGTGTGCCCTTCGAGGTACTTACTAAGCAAGCTCGACTGTATATGTGCATAAATTAACACACATGTACACACCGTACTTGTTATTTGTATGGATAAGACCATATACATGTACAGTGTGTGCTAAATACTCGAGTACATGCTGTACATATTATTATGCCATTCACGTGATGTTGCTTGTGGTAGGAATGCTGCTACTGAAACTGTTCAACAGGAGCTACTCTTTGTTGGACAAGAAGCAGGAAAGTTGATGGCCATGAGAGACATTGTTAAGAAGGTACGTACATACGTACGTGTGTGTGTACATACGTACAGTACTTGGAGTAGTACGTACATATGTTTGTGTACATACAGTACTTTGAGTAATACGTACATATGTTTGTGTACATACAGTACTTTGAGTAGTAGTACATATGTTTGTGTACATACAGTACTTTGAGTGGTACGTACATTTGTTTGTGTACATACAGTACTTGGAGTAGTACGTACATACGTGTGTGTGTACATACAGTACTTGGAGTAGTACGTACATACATGTGTGTGTACATACAGTACTTTGAGTAGTAGTACATATGTTTGTGTACATACAGTACTTGGAGTAGTACGTACATATGTGTGTGTGTACATACAGTACTTTGAGTAGTACGTACATATGTTTGTGTACATACAGTACTTGCGTAGTACGTACATACATGTGTGTGTACATACAGTACTTGAGCATTGCATACATATGTATGTGGGAGTATGTACAGTATGTATGTAAGCTCGTACGTATGTGTATTGTGTTTCTATTTCAGGAGCACTCTATCCATTTATGTTTAATGTACATTCGTAGTACTATACACACATATGTGCCTTTTGTTGTAGTTTGTACTACCTGTGTATACAGTAGTATGTATAGATGTGTACTGTGTCTACTGGATTTCTAACTGTGGATGTAAACATGTGCATATATACAGTACATATGTATGTGTATATGTATGTATGTTAGAGGGTAATTGTAGTAGAGCCATAACTATGATTAAATGTGCACCTACATACACACATACATACGTACATATGTTCTGTACTGTGTGTAGTAGAGCTCTTACTGTGGATGTATGTACAAATACAGTCACTTGCTTTCTTTGTCCGGTTGTAGGGCTTTGAACCTCCTGTTCTGGTGTTTGTGCAGTCGATAGAACGAGCAAAGGAGCTGTTCCACGAGCTCATCTATGATGGCATTAACGTTGAGGTGATCCATGCTGAGAGGACGCAGGCACAGAGGGACAATATTGTGAAGGCATTTCGAGCTGGAAAGGTGTGTGTGTGTGTGTGTGTGTGTGTGTGTGTGTGTGTGTGTGTGTGTGTGTGTGTGTGTGTGTGTGTGTGTGTGTGTGTGTGTGTGTGTGTGTGTGTTTATGTACGTATGTATGTGTGTGTGTGTGTGTGTGTGTTTATGTACGTATGTGTGTGTGTGTGTGTGTGTGTGTGTGTGTGTGTGTGTGTGTGTGTGTGTGTGTGTGTGTGTGTGTGCATGCGTGTGTGTGTGTGCGTGTGTGGTGTACACATTTGTGTGTGGTGTGCATGTACTCATGTGTGTGTATTTACTGACTGCTGTGACTGTATACTTGCTGGAGATCCACACGTTTCCTCTCCTACATATACATAATATCATACCATGCTGTACATGTTCCCCTCAATAGATATGGGTCTTGATATGCACTGACTTGATGGGTCGCGGGATAGACTTCAAAGGTGTGAACACGGTCATCAATTATGACTTCCCGACTTCAGCTATCGCCTACATCCATCGAATCGGCCGCACGGGAAGAGCAGGGAGGTCGGGCAGGGCTGTCACATTCTTCACCGAAGACGATGCAGTGAATCTCAGAAGGTGATGGCTTTAGCTGTTCACACATTCATGTGTTCAGTGAATGTGCAGTACATACACATGTTAGTACTAGTGGCCACAGCTGTTCATGCATGTGTGTCAAGCTATGTGTGTGGGTCCTCCATGAACAGTCGCTACAGCTATAGTGCATTAATCCTGCCTGAATACACAAATACTGCTTGAGATTCCCTTAAAATATGTGTATCCTGTGTATGTGTAGTACTATGTATAGCATTGCTCATCTGTATGTATGTACAGTGATTGTGCGTAGATAAATACATGGTATTAGTAACTATGCATATGAATAATGTATGCATACTGTGTGAATGATGCATGCATGTGTGGTATTACTGTACTGTAGGATTATCTCCCACTTTTATTGTCATGTAGCATTGCTAATGTTATGAAGCACTCAGGATGTGAAGTGCCAGACTGGATGCTCACCTTGAAAAAACCTTCAAAGTGTGTGTGTGTGTGTGTGTGTGTGTGTGTGAGGGGGGTATTGTGTGTGTGTGTTTGTGTGGGTATTGTGTGTGTGTGTGTTTGTGTGAATGGGGATATGGTGTGTGTGTGTGTGTGTGTGTGTGTGTGTGTGTGTGTGTGTGTGTGTGTGTGTGTGTGTGTGTTCATGTGTTGTGTGCATAGGTATGTGTATGTGTACTCATGTGCGTGAGTGTGCATATACAGTACGTATGTATGTGCGTGTACATTATGACATTATCTGTGTATGTGTACATATGTGTTTTTGTGTGTATGCATCTGACAGTTTACTTAGTACGTGTATTCATATTATTATACTGTGTGTACATGCATGTACTGTATGTATATTATATGTACTTGATGGTTTTGTTTGAAATACTAATGTCTGTCACTGTGGTTGGTGACCATGAGGAATGAGTGTGGTAATTGTTCTTGTTTGTTTGATTCTACGTGATGGTACATAGAAAGGCCAAGAAAAAGTTGGTGAGGAACCCAACTAGAAGGGACAACATTAAGACAGCTTCAAAATATGACTTGAAAAGGACAAAGAAGAAGAAGTGAGTGTGCTGTTTAGTGTTGCCGGTTTGTACCAACATACAGATAATGGTAGTGGTGTGTGTGTGTGTGTGTGTGTGTGTGTGTGTGTGTGTGTGTGTGTGTGTGTGTGTGTGTGTGTGTGTGTGTGATTGTGTGTATGTGCTGTGGGGGGTGTTTGTGAGTTAGCGTGTCTGTATTTGTGTTCATTTTTCTGTTTGGAAAGTAGGATTATCTGACAGTAAGTACCCTCATTCCTTACAGAGAGATGATCCAAGCTAGCAAGAGGAAGAAACTGAAGAACAGAGAAGAGGAAAATCAGCAATGATCCAGCAATGACATCTAGTGCTATTTGACATAACTTGAAACTGATTGTGTTTTGTTTTTCTAGTTAATTCCTCACTACATTTGAAACACTCAGCTCTCTGGTGTGCATTAATGTCCGGGATATTATTGTTCTGCTTGCATAATGAACCTGTTATTGTGTGGCATTTATAATATTATGCAGGTGACACGCAATGTAATTGTATTACAAGTGCCCATATATATGATACATATAATTATGTATATTATTATACACGTCATATAAAATATAGACCACCTCATGGTGACCAGTCAGGTAGTTTTATATTCTGTTTCTAGTGTTGGTGATCCATAATTAATATGGAGATGTACTTTTGTACGTACATATGTACGATTCAATATAGGTGCTAGTGTCCTTGTGGTGACTGGGTATATTATATGTGATTTTACATTCTGTTACTGGTCACCACAAGTTGCCCATGGTCCATATAATACATAGTAACACATAATTCTAATGATGCATGCATGCACACTTCCTTGGATGTGCTATGGACCTTGTACATGGCGACCAGCTGGAAAATGTGAATTTTGTTGCTGGTCACAACAGCCTCTCATGGGAATGTAGTAATAATAAAAAAGTGTATAAATTCAATATCATTTAATACTTAAGAAAATCGCTATTAATTGAGGTGACAACGTATATATGCAATGAACTAATCTTGAAATTAATTATCCTACACGGTGGGCTGTTCTGTTTCAAATCTATTCCTTTCTGTCCAAGGCCTTTTTCTGGAACCATTCCACACTCTTGTCATCTTCCATTGCCTGAACAGTACAAGAACACACAAACATGATACTGTGATGCATGGTTGAATTAAAGATCAGACACACAGGATGGTGCACATGCAACCTGTACACACACACACACACACACACACACACACACACACACACACACACACACACACACACACAGAGTGCTCACCTTTGACAGTACATCATCAGCATTAGACACAACCTTCGATAGCTCCCTGAAAGCTTCGTCCCCAACAAAGCAAATCTCATGACCATCCTGCATGCACAGTATGGACTTTGAGCTCATACGTAGGTATGTACATATGCAAGACTAATACATAAACAGGCCATAAAGTATCTCAACACATTTCATTAAATTATTGAGTATCTACTGTATAGTGGGAAATTTTCGCAGGACAAAATTTTTCGCGGATGGCTCCAAAAATGAAAATTTGCGGATAACATTTTCATGGATGCTGGCCAGAGTCACGCGACAGAACAGCGAGAACGCCTAATTTGCAGATAAAATTTTTGTGGATGTTAGGCCAACCGCGAAATTCGTAAAAATTTTGTGCCGTGAAAATTTCTCACTATACGGTATTACGTGTAGTAAACTTAGCTGTACACATGTGGATGGGGAGTATCTAAATATCACACACATCATGTATTGGATACGTACTGGACACAGGTTTTGAGAAAAAAATTTGAACAAAATGACCACTTCACTGACCGGATCTGCGAAAATGACTACTTGGACAGTTGCTTTGCCTGGTGTGTCCAGACTGACAAGTGGCGTGAGAACCGAGTGGCCGGCAATCTTAACACGACTTTCTAGGTCTGCCAACTGTGTGTAGACAATGGAGGATTTTTTCACATGTAGAATACGTAAGTATGCATGCAATATTATGTGAGTTACATATAACTGGATTGTACATACCTATCATATGTATGCTATAGTAAAATACACAATATTAGACCTGTATGTGCAGGATATGCGTGTACTGGTGACTAGAGCTGTTTGTGCATGTGTGTCGTGGTATGTGTGTGGGTTCTCTATGAACGGCTGCTACAGCTACGGTACATTAACCCTGCCTGAATGCACAAATACGTACTCCAAGAGGCCCCTTGAACCACACATACAAACAGTGCTGTATATATGTCTTCATACTGTACATACTACATTGTGCATGTATTGAATAGTACATAAATTATACATGAGAATGTACGTGTCTAAGAATAATGCATACATACTGTGTGAATAATGCATATATAGAATATATATACTATATACATAAGGATACTGTACATAACAGCATACACACAGTACACATGTTAGCACTGAATGTACTGTGTATGTAATAATGCATACATACTGTGTGAATGATGCACATACATAATGTATAAAAAGTACATAAGGTACTGTGCATAGCAGTATTTGTATATGTACGTACATACAATACACATGTTAGCACTGAATGTAGAGTGTGTTGGTATCGGCTTTCTACCTCGGAGCTTGGACAGGAGAAGGCAATTCTCCCAAATGCCTCAGCATGGTCAACACTCTCTTTCAACTGAACCAACTCCAGTTTACACTACAAATAGCCAAAGAGTATACGCTGTGTGAGTCATGCAATGATTGCATAACTGGCAAATAAGCATTACATTGAACACAGGAAACTAACCTGTTCACTACCATACCCAAGAAGTACAGTGCCAGCATTTCTACTGTAAACTGTCATTCCCAAGAGTTTGCTCCAATATTCTGATAGGAACAATACAATAACATTACAACAAAGACAAGTCGCCCCAAAACATCCATAGTACATCATGACTAAAGGGGGCTACAGTCTCATTACCAGGAGGGGTGGGAAGACAAAAATTGTCACACACTGGAAGAGAGAACCTTACCACACACTGGAAGAAAGAGCTCGATCACACACTGGAAGAAAGAGCTTTGCCACACACTGGAAGAATGAGCTTGGTCACACACTGGAAGAAAGAGCTATGTCATACACTGGTAATGACAGGAAGACAAAGCCTTGTCATTGTTCACCTCCCTGATATCTGTTTATCACAAGTTTAAACTCCATGACTATATACAGCACAACAACATTAAACACAACAACAATGACGTAAATTCACAAATACAAACAATTGTAAACATACCAACAGACTTCTCAATATCTGAAACTCCAAGAGAGATCTTCTGCAAAGGATCTAAGATGAAGCAGACATACATACATTACCTCCAATACAAGTGTTATCCACTTGTAGTACATCTGTGTAGTGTACCTTTTTCTTGAGAATCTTTCTTTACAAGTTTGAAGGGATATCCCCCAGGTGCTTCCACTATTAAGTCACAGCTGTCACCCTGTGTTGAAAACGACACGCTGTGGATAAGCAGATTCACTCCACATAACAGTCTACATGTCTTCCATACTGGCATACCTCGAGAGTCTGATGGACTTGTTTACAAGCATTTTCAACAGCTGATGTGGAATGCACTGTCATACCCTGTGTATATACATGTGCACTATTACGTTGAATAATACTACATAAATCCACACTATACATGCTTGCCAAAAATACTGTATGTACCATGCAAATACACACACATGCATGCATGCATGCATGCATGCATACACACACACACATACACAGACACACACACACACATACACAGACACACACACACACACACACACACACACACACACACACACACACACACACACACATACACACACACACACACACACACACACACATACTTGATAGTCATTGCCTCTCTGATATGATTTGATCCCGTAGTTATATGTGAGTTCAACAACAAAATGGGTATCCTCAGGTCCATACCCCACCATGGTCTTGCTCCATCTTCCGTCGTAAGGCCTACATGCCAACCATGCACACTTAACCATGATAAACGCATACGCGTGCACACACACACACACACACACACACACACACACACACACACACACACACACACACACCACTCTACTACATCACAATACAATGGACCGCAGTAAGCAGGTACATTAATTTGGAACTTTACATAGTTTAAGTTGATCTGAATATAGATTTCACGGTATATCTCACATAAAATGTCTAGTAGACGTTGGATATTTGCCATTTTTATGCAATTGCATAGGATAGCTCATATACATTGACACCATAACACTAGCATACTCAATATACTTGGGCTCTCCAACTCTCAATAAGTGGAGACATACAGGCCTAGGTTAACCCATAGACACTCCAACACCGTTGGAGTGTCTATGGTTATCATTATCATTAACTTTTAGTTTTCGATAAGGAATTTATTCATGCATGCGTGGATTATTGAGAACTCCGAACACGTACGCATGTAGTACAGTACTGCTACTGTACGTCACGTATAGTAGTAGTACTGTACTGCATGTAGTACGACAGCTACGTGTACGCGCGCTTTAGAATCTATCCACAGTCTTTAACTTACCCATTACAAGAAGCTTTACACCCCTCTTCGAATTCTTCATGTCTTAGGATTTTCATCCCCAAAATTTCTTTATAAAACTTCACAGTACTGTTCCTGTCCGCCACTTTAAATACGAAATGCAATGCACGCCTTCCGTCGGCCATTTTTGCAGAGAAGGTAAGATCGGGGGATTCCCATCGCATAGGGCGAATTACAACTGTCGTGCAATATTACAGTGGACGGAATATTTCATGACGGTACAAATATCAATACCATAATAAACGATAAATGCAATAACAACAAACTCAATCATAACTGTAACTTATGTGTGCAGTTGTGTCATATGTCCAAGAGATCCTCCTTGGAACCTTTATCGGCTTCTTTCACTACTTCTGTGATGTCAAACTCATCCGGAACAATCTCTATGAAGCTTGTCCTGAGGCGACCAGGGCTATTCGGCATTTCCAGACACAACTTCGAGAATGAGGCATCAAATTCTGGAGATATTTCGACCACATGGGTGCTGCCTGTTTTCTCGTTGGTGACACTACCCTTGACACGCAGAATGGATGGGTCTACCTTTTTATCATCGGAAGGTTCATCTGGAACAGATCCACTTCGAGGACGAGGTTTAGGAGACTCTGTATCAAGCACTCTATGTTCCACTTCCTCGTCTGCGTCATTTTTCTTGTGTGTGCTTTTAACGGGTAAAGTGGGCGTGAGAGCTCCCTCAGCACGCCTCTTTTTCTTATCGGCTTGTCTTTTGTTAGCTTGCCAAGCTTTGAAGGCGATATTGAAAGACTTAGAAACGGTAGCAACAGCTGCACGGACTTTATTTTCGCTCGAAAACCTGAACACTTCCGCTACCAGCTTACCAATCTTATTTCGGTATATAAAGAAGAACAGTTGCTTGAAGTTATTCGAAGAACCGCAGTAGGATATTCGGTGGATGGGAACTTGGACAAAAATTGTATCGGTATCCGCGTTCTTGACGCGAACCCCTTCTTGGAACACGGTAATGGTCATTCTAGTCAGTGGCTTTTCAGCTGAGGGCTCGGCCGATGGTATTGCATCTTTCCACAATTTGTCTAAATCCGCTTGCGTTTCGGGAGAGTCGTGCTTGTCTTTAACAGATATCGAACCGATGAATTCGCAATGGAAATAAATTCCTTTGATGAAAGGATCGTTGCTCACAGCCTTGGCCACGCTGTAGCCCTTGCTCTTCTTGCTTTTGAACCACGATGCCATACTCACCCGTCTCCTCCCCTTTGCGGTAGTCCGCCCCTTTATGACGTCATTATTTCACGTGCTCGTCACATGACGAACATATGATCGCGCCATGGTGTTGCAACATATTTATTCTACGTAAGATGGAGGAGAGATCGGTTAGGAAAAGAAAACAGCCGTGTCCCCAACGATTGGAGGATTTAGATAGATTGCAGTTGACATGGGATTCCTTCACGATGCACACCTGCACTTCAGATGATGATTTTCATCATTATTTAACTAAAAAAAGGAGAAAAAAGACGAAGTTCCGACCACAACAAGTTCCCCGATACGCAGTTCCAGTGCTGGTAGACCGTTCTGATAACGGTGGAAGGGATGAATGTGTGTATATCGGATATTTTAAGATGTCTGCAGTGTCTGTGGCCACATCTTTCCCCCTACACGAGTCCACGGAGGGATCCACTGAACAAATTTCCGACGAAGTGAACTCTTTGCAAAGTTTGGAAATCGTGGCCGGAGGTGGAGACGAGAGTATCAATCTCGTGGTGCAACAAAAGGTAGTAGATCCCTTCTGTTGTTGTTTCAGTGTCGAATTCGATGGGAATGGTGTCGATTTGCAGTCCTTGGCCCATCTCACCAAGAACAGAGTGGTCACACTCACTGTGGATGAACAAGAGTTAAACGATGTCTTCAAGTTATCAAGCAACACTTTCCATGCTGGAAATCCTCTTCATTCAGCATTTTCAATATGTTTTTTGGTTCATCTTCAAGATTCCAACTTCCAATGTGAATCAGTGCCAAATGGGACCTGGACCGGAGTTGATGGGATTTTCACTCCACTCTCGAAGAGCTTGGCTACCGTCGTGGCTCAGCTTAATCCTGCATTCTGTCCAGCACATATGCAACCGAAAGGTAGACAGGACCGAGACGCCACCATGTACTTGCCCACATTCAAGAGGATCCAGCTCTTCTATGCCACGACCAAGGAACTCCAACGGCAGAGAGGGTGTGTTGATGAGATGGATGTGAGTCGGTTGACCACCCTCGTACCTGGTATGACGGCCACTCTGAGAGGTTACCAGCTCCGAGCCGTGGGTTGGATGTTGAATCGCGAAGGGGTCATGAAATGGCCTTCTAGTCAAGAGGAAGGTACCTCCCTTCACCCATCTTGGACCCACATTTGCCCTTCCCATCCTGATGGAGGAATGGGCAAGGAGTTCTTTGTCAACTTCCACACCGGCATGTACGTAGGTACAGTGTACTGACATTAGTGTGTGAGATGAATCATGTGTATGACTATGCCAATATAGGAGTCTTTGACTATAGTTAGTTGGAAATTGTTATTGATTGTGGTAACATATTAAAGACTCTTTTAGGGTGTGAAAGAAGGCAAATTGGCACAATTTATTTGAATTGAATTGGGATTAGGAAATTTAGAAACCTTTGGATATTTGAAGACCGAGGTAAATCACTGTGTTGATTTGCTTATTCCTCTCCTTTAAAAATATCGACAGTAATGCTAATCAAATTGTGTTGGCCTTCCCCTCCTTTAACATCAGTGTTTGGCCCATCTTGACCCCTTCCTAAGGGACACTGCTTGTGTGCACAACTTTATGTGAGTTTTTACCAACATGTTGAATTCCATCTTTTCCTGTTGCTGTCGATATTCCAGCATTAGCTTCCAGGAGGTTCCTGCCCCCTGTCTACCAAAAGGAGGTATTGTTGCCGATGAGATGGGGCTGGGGAAGACAGTGGAGATCCTTGCTCTCATAGTCCTGCACAAGAAGGATGGCGTGAACAAGATGTTCACCTCCTCTTTTGAAGACCTCCTCACCACTTACGGTCTTCTCTCTAGTCCCTCGGGAGAGCAATTGAAGGAATCTCTTCAACCAGACACCTGCACCGCGTGGACAGGTGTTGTTAATGATGGGGACCATTTGTCTCAGGTCCAGCAAGAAGGTACCAGCCTTGTAACTGACCACCCACAACCTCGGGATACCAGAGCCAGCGATCATCAGAGCGCTGAAGTGGAACCGCTGGTTGAGTCTGAATCCCTCAACACCCTGCACCAGGTCGGCTCACATCTACAGATGTCAACAGAAACACCCTCACAGCAGCAACCACCTCATCTTCTAACGAATCAAATATTCCCACAGAATACAGCTGTTGTTTCTCCACCACACGACGGCCAGCTAGCTATCTTGAAGAGCCCGAAGAGACACGAAAATTCTGAGAATATCCTACAGGTGTCCAGTCCTCTCAGCTCCTCGTGTGCGGACACGGAAGCCTGTGAGGATATTGTGTGCCTGTGTGGGGTGTCCACGGAGAGCGGTGGGGAGGAGTACATCCAGTGCGAGGAGTGTTACACCTGGCAGCATACCAAGTGTGTGGGGTTCAACCAGAGGCTTTCGTCCCACTACAAGTGTATTTTCTGCATTGGAAAGAAGGTTAGAATGGTTGCATACATATACGTATTATACCTACATAGTGTACCCTGCTTATCTCTAAGGGGTACTCCTTACCATGTTCTCTTATGAATGAGTTACAATATGTTTGTGTTGTGTATACTGTCTACTACACTGGACATTACAGTGTGTAATCTACATCTGTATTGTATTGTGGCTACTATAGACTTCTGTGTCTAGCTTGCATTAATTCTCCCATGTAGCCCTTTGAAGCCAAAACCACCCTGATTGTATCTCCTACCCCGATAGCCCGACAGTGGCTGAACGAGATCAAGAAGCACACTGCTCCTGGTACTGTCAAGGCCATTGTGAGTGCCTGAAGGCAACGCTGGGTACCACACACTAACTGTGCCTACTTACTGTGTATGTTCAGTGTGTCTGCACACGGTTGAACCCTACTGACACAAAACTGCTTAACACAAAATATCTCTTATCATGAAACTTTTGTCAAGTCCCTACATTCACTGCTATTGTACATACACATTATGTAAGTACTGTTAACATGAAATTTTGAAGTTGTCCATAGAGTTTTGTGTTGAAGAGGTTCAACGGTAGGTACTTGTGTATATACTGTATGTACTAAATGTGTACATATATTGTGTGATGACCATATGTACATACGTATGTTCCATACTACAGTATGTGGTGCATTTGTTGTTTTCCACTCCCATTTGGATTTGGGTTTTGATTTGGAATCTTTATCATTGCTGGGAGGCCTTTCCCTTGGAGGCTACTGTTCATGACACTCTCGACATTCAATTATGTGATATACCATATGCATGAGTACATACATACGTATATACAGTACATGCCAGGATTACGTCTATAGTGCATACTTATATCCGCACACAGATAAGAACTGTCTTGTTGTGCATATTGTATGTATATGTACTTACCTATCTTCTTGTATAGTCATGGTGTATGTACTGAAGCTGTACATGCATACGTGCATATATTGTACTTCTAAACAGTACATGTTATTATCATACAAATCCACTGGTCTACAGGACTAAACGTAGTGTATGTGAACATATACTGTGCATACATGCATACTTATACGTATTTACCTGTGTACTTCATAGTATACGTAGTTTGTACATACTCTTTGCCGTCATGCTTTAGGCTGAAGTGCTTGTATTCTGTTGTCTATTGTGCAGTTCTATGAAGGTGTCCATGGTATGATCCACCCATACACGTTGGCTCAGTATGACATTGTTCTCACTACATATGATGTACTGAGGAAAGAGCTGTACAATGCTACAACTGGTGTGTGTGTGTGTGTGTGTGTGTGTGTGTGTGTGTGTGTGTGTGTGTGTTATGTACATGCATGTGTGAATTCCTTGTGCCTATCTCTTGAAGATGGTTCCAAGAAGAAGCTCCGATACAAGAAGAAATATCGTATTACCCCATCTCCTTTAATGGCACTCAAGTGGTGGAGAGTGAGTCTTTTGTGTATACAGTGAATTCTTGTTAATCCTCCGCCACTTTATCTGCCAAACCTTTTAATCTCCGACAATTTCCCAGTACCAGTATAGTATACAAGTACCAATGAATATCCATTTAAACCACCAAACTCGTTAATCCACCATATACTTTGAAAACGATTTGCAGCAGATTAACGAGTATTCACCTTACAGTGTATGCTGTATATTTTACATGCGCACGTGTGTTTTCTTGCTACAGTTGTGTGTTGACGAAGCTCAGATGGTGGAGAGCGAGACAACGAAAGCTTCTGAAATGTGCATGCACATAACAGCCGAAAACAAGTGGTTTGTTACTGGCACTCCAATACAGAGAGAGATTAGTGGTGAGTTGAAATCAATTTCCTCCACATGTGTGTACATACTATCAGTGTACACATGTACTGCGCATATACTGAGTGTATGTACAGTACTCCACATGTATGTAGGCATGTATGTACTTCACATGTATGTACGTAGGTATGTATGTATGTACTTTTCATGTACGTATGTAGGTACGTACGTATCTACTCCACATGTGTGTACAGTATATACTCCCCGTGTACACATGTACTGCACATATACTGAGTGTATGTACTCCACATGTATGTAGGTACGTATGTATGTACTCCACATGTATGTAGGTATGTATCTACTCCACGTGTACGTATGTAGGTATGTACGTATCTACTCCACATGTATGTAGGTATGTATGTGCTCCAAATGTATGTAGGTATGTATGTACTCCACATGTATGTAGGTACGTATCTACTCCACATGTGTATGTATCGATCTACTTCACAAGTACATCCTCCATATACGTATGACTTGCCCATTCCCTTCAGATTTGTATGGTCTATTGCTGCTGTTGGGAGTCAAACCATACATGACAAAATACTGGTGGAATCAATTGCTATGGCAACCTTATCTGAAGTACAACCTCCAACCAATTGCACAAATGTTTTCCAAACTGTTATGGAGAAATAATAAGAAAGATGTTGCCAGTGAGGTTAGTTGGTTACTCACTACTCATGTATACGTATGTGTGTGAACTGCATAGTGGTTATATGTGTCCATGTGTCCGAGTGTCTGTGTCTGTGTATGTGTGTCTGTGTGCGTGTGCGCATGTCGTGTGCGTGTCTGTGTCTGTGTGTTTGTGTGTGTGTGTGTGTGTGTGTGTGTGTGTGTGTGTGTGTGTGTGTGTGTGTGTGTGTGTGTGTGTACTTTGCATGTTTGTGCGGGTGAAGATATCTCCTTGACTACCCTCGGCTGCAGCTGGGCATTCCTGAGCAGAAGGAATGCATCGAGTGGCTCACCTTCAGTCCTGTGGAAGATCACTTCTACAAGAAGCAACAGGAGAAATGTCAGAGAGAAGCTCACCAGGTCAGCATCTACGTATATGTAGAGATGCATATCTGCCAGCATCTACGTATGTGTAGAGATGCATATCTGCCAGCATGTTTGAATGTGTAGAGATGCATATCTGCCAGCATGTTTGAATGTGTAGAGATGTAGATAGTCACCCTCCTGCTTCCCCAACTGTGTGCAGTAGTCACTGAATAGAGTAAATGTACGTACACAATGACTGGCTTGTACATTCAGTATGTATGCTGGCAACTGTGTAGGATGGACATTCACCGGTGCTGTATGTATGTGTGTACTTTGTATGCAGTCTAATTCCATACATAGGGATTGTCATAAGTTCCCCACATCACCTATCATCCCACCCCTCCCAGGAAAAGGATTCACAGAACCTTTTGTATACTCTGCATGTACATATACTATATACATAGTATGTGTACATGCAGAGTATACAATCAGGTATAGTACATTTGTACTGTACCTGATTGTGCGGGATATGTGTGTATGTACATACATACGTACATGTTTTTATACATCTTTATATAAGGACGATGAGGTTGTATAGGTTCCATACCATCATCACTGCTGTCAGAAATGGTCACAGCATACCTGTGTATATGTACTGAAGGTACCTGACTGTGAACCTACGTAGTGTACACAGGACACCCACACTTTGTGTTGAGTTGTTGCTCTTTGCACTTGTAGGTTCTGAGCCAGTTCAACATCGAGGAGACTGTCTCAATAGCGCATGTGCAGGATTATGCCAAGAAGCTGGTCAGTGTGCTGTGATGGAGTTATTTGTACTGTTTTTGTTGCAACACTGGAGCCCTTGTGACTGGTTGTGTACATGTGTACATACATACGTAGGGTGCCTACAGTACACACATACCTCTTGGCTTACTCCCTGAAGGATACGTAAACATGTTAAGAAACTTGTATTCCATTATATATCTACACACATGTTCTATACTTGTACATACTGTATGTAATAGTTATATCCTGACGTAGTGAATGATAGATAATTTATACTTCAAATGTACGCATAGTCCAATCCAACATATTCTGTATCATGGTTGAGGGGTAGATCAAGGGAAAATCTGTGCATACATAATACATGTAGCACAGATCAGTGATACAGCTCAAGCGGGATGCAAGTACATATGTACCTACTTGGGCACTCACATACTTACATACAATGTTACTGCTTGTGAATAAGAATTTTTAAAATGTATCTGAGGTGCTCTTCACATGTACTGTATGTACAGTGGAACCCCTATTAAAGGACTCTTCCAATATAGGACACCATAGAAATTACCTCCCTACAAAGGCACCAAAAAAGATTTTCCTATAGTGCTAATACATTTTTCACCTCTGAAGAGTGGACAACCTCTCTACAGTGGACCAATTACCTGGTCCCAATTTGTCCTTTGTAGAGAGGTTCCACTGTATACATACGTATGTACATTCATATGTGTTCATGACTTTACGTAGTTACTTGCTCCGTTGTTGAAGCTGAGACAGGCGTGTCTTCACCCTCACGTGGTCAGAGGTGGTATAGTGTCCATGAAGAAAACGTGAGTTTGAGTAATATCACATCTTGTACAGTAGTAGTGTATACGTAGACTGCGTACAGTACTTTTATGTATGTATGTACAAATGTATGTATGTACATATATACATACAAGTACGTAGCATACCCATATGTACAAATGTATGTATAGACGTACGTACATACGTATAAGTACGTAATATACCCATATGTACATACATATGTATATGTAATATATATGTACGTCTATGTACTGTTCAGTTACTTGTTGCTAATACACCTACAGTATGATACGTACATATGTATGTACTAACAAGGGCCCCATGAAGGGTCGACATACTACATCTTATCACCTACTGTACTCATGCATCATGTATCCTGTATGGTGCAAAATCTTGGTCAGGTTTATTTTTTTACAATTTGCTTCTATTTGCATTATTTTAAGTCATACATAGTGCTGGAACACGTCGGTATGAGCCACAAAATTAAAGCTAAAAAAATGGTCTTTTTCAACAAACTTGTGATATTCTCTTCTTCAAAAGTTCCTGCTATATGGTATACTGTATATACGTACATACATGATACATATGTACATATATGCTACATATTATGTACATATGTGTGTAAATGTATGTGTACATGGTAAATATGTATGTACAGCACACTCCCTGTGTGTCTGTGTACACAGGTCCATGACCATGGGTGAGCTACTGCAGCAGTTGATCAAGAAAGCTAAACTAGAGGCACAAGAAAGCCTCCGTCAGCTGATTGGTGCTCTGAATGGTCTAGCTGGGATCTACAGGTTACAGGAAAAGGTAGGGATAGCCCCTTCATATGTGAATGAGTATATAATACAAATGTAATAATACATATATTGTACTAATGTACATATGTACATATTTACTGTACATGATATTTATATGTACTAAAGTATCAATGCCTACTAGTATCTAGACAAGTACATGTACGCATGTGTTAGTTGAACCTTCATGTCTCGTGACTGTGTTCATCCGATAGTACTGGCTGTGTTCACCTTGCACCAGTGAGTATTCAGTGTGCAGCTCGTAATTGTCTCATTGTGGTTGTAGTGGGCGGATGCTGTGGAGTCGTATAGGACAGCAATGTCCACCTGGAAGGACCACATCGGGGAGCTGGAGTGCGATTTCACTCAGAGAATCCACACCATGGAGGGGTTGGACGAGCTAATAAAACTTGGACACTCTCCGTGTTCCAGAGCTATTTCTGATGACAACCTCCTCACAGAAGTAAGTGCACTGCTTGAATCATTCATGTAAAGTGTGCCTAGGAACCATGTTCGTACATATGGATGTAATACTCAAATTTTTAATTTGTTAATTTTTGTATAAATTGAGCCTGGGGAATCTGAAAAATTGACCCACCCCTCCATGAAGTCCCACAGAGTTGTGACAGTGCGTGTTGCACGTACATCTATACGCATTGTACAGTGCATCATTTATAATGTACTTAGTAGGAACCCATTGAGACAAAGACCCTTAAGATAAATTACTCAACTCAAACCAGATTTTGAGCTTATGTCGTTTGCTGTTGTGGAGTACATGTAATTAGCAAATCTTGATAAGAACATTTCATACTGAGAAATAATTTTTGTTGGCCCTTGATGTTCTGTTTTACAAAGAGTATGTATGCACAAATATTGTACAGCAAAATTGAATGAACGTAATTCGCTAGCCAAATAATTTATCTCCAACATTTCGACAGCTCACTGCTGTCTTCATCAGTGGTATGAAATACAGGCTGCGTGGGTGTGCTTTTACATGCAGGCGTTGACAGATGATCGATGGTGTGATACATATTGGTCATGTGTGAATAATAATGAGATGGAAGTGATGTGATAAAATGATGTAAGAATAATATTATATACAAGTTCAGTTTAAAAATACAGTGGAACCTTTATTAAAGGACTCTCCCAATAAAGGACACCATAGAAATTACCTCCCTACAAAGGACACTCTGTAAGGCACCAAAATAGAATTTCCTATAGTGCTAATACATTTTTCACCTCTGAAGAGTGGACAACCTCTCTACAGTGGACAAATGACCTGATCCCAAATTGTCCTTTATAGAGAGGTTCCACCGTATATGTATTGTATGTAATGTAACATGTTTGTTTTACACATACTGTATGTAACATGAACATTAACAACCAGTATATGGTACTGTAGGCGACTGAGCTCAGGAAGAAGTTCCTGGAGAAGAAGCTGTTGTTTGTCAATACCTCCATGGAAGCCCTGAACTCAGTGTGTACCTCTTCAGCTGATAGCGAGATGATTCTCAAGCAGTCCAACTTCGGCATATTCTGGTATGGTGCACTGCTGGATATGGTGGGGGCAGAGGGTCTTGAAAAGCAGTTGCTCACCAACATGAACATCGACATAGCACAAAAGTTGCCAGTTTGGAGTGCAAGGTTTTCCGGTTTGAAGTAAGTGAATATGTAGGTATGTACGTACATAGGTGTGTTGCTCTGTTTATTTCTTCACAAAATGTGGACCCCTGCCACATAATCAGAACCCCAGGAACCATGAGTGTCACATAGTGAGGAGTTACAACAGGACTTAACTGTATATGTATGTATGTGTTGTTGCTGGGTGTGTTCCAAGGGAGGTACAAAGGAGACAATTATCCAATCTTCAACCATTGCACACCCCCCCCGGAATTTCACCCAGGCTCTTAGATATGTAGGCAATAACATTGTGACTCTTGTTTTTCTGTTGCCTCTTAGCTTCACTTCAGCAGCTGCCGTTAAATTTTGGGTGTACAACAGGTGGAGTGAGTTACAGGTGTGTGCTTGTAATGTACGTACGTATGTCACCTACAGTATGTCCAGCACATGGTACTACACCTACATACACCGTTGTAGCTGTTCTGAGATGTTCTAATTGAAACCATTCATACGTGCAGTCTGTGCGAGGTGATGTTCTGAGCAAAATCCGAGACGTGTGTGCGAGACCGCCCACTGACAGTGAAGTGGAGGATGCCTCTCACTGTCATTTGAGAGTACTTGAGAATTTTGAAGAACTTGATGAGATGAGACCAAAGTTAGACCCTCAACTTGTGTTGCTTGTTTGTATGCTACATTTAGTATATTCATACTGTGTGTGTCTGTATAGTATGTGTGTGGTGTACTGTATATGCATATTAATTTCATGTACCATACAATATACGTGTACTGTGTGATTAGTAATAGTAATATCCTGCCTAGGTGTGCTGTAGCAGATATAAAGTGCTAATTGATTACCGAGGGCAAAGCCCAAGGTAATCTGTTAGCACTTTATCTGCTGCAGCACACCTAGGCAGGATATAACTAACTTGTATCCTGGCGTGGTGATTGATAAAAAATTATACAGCAAATATGCGCTAAGTCCAATGCAGTATATTATATGCAATTGAAAATTGTTTACTAATTTCCTGCCTTGTTCTCATGCAATTAATCCTAACAATGAAACCTGTCTGGTGACCTGTGCTGTATCACTGACCTGTGCTAAATGGCTTATGCACGCACAGTTTTTCTTATGATCCACCCCTCAAACAGGATACAAGTGTACATAGGCTACATACATGTACTTACTGTACTGTACATACTGTTACAGTACATACGTATGTACATACCCATGTACTGATGTACTGTACACAGGTGCCTCGTTTGCCAAATTGAAGCTTTGATTGATTCTTACGAGCTGACACTCTTCAGTACTAGCATGAGACAGCTGGAGGACAGAGGTGCTCCTGGCACCACGGCTCACGGCAGCCGAGGGGAGAGTGCTTTGGTGGTGGTCCTGAAGTTCCTGTCTGTTTATGTGCGTAGCCGGAACCTCAGCAAGGACCTGGCTGATTCGGCTCAAATGCACCTCAATCTGCTGGAAGAGATGAAGAAAGAATTTACAGTAAGAAGATATTCTATGTTGCATAGTGTGTGTACATGTGTGCAAGTGTGTGTGTGTGCCTGCTTGTGCATATACATACATACATTTGTATTTTTAACTTCCCTTCAAGGAGATAATTATCCATCATGGCATGGTGATACAACATACATGCACATCCCATAACTACAGTTTTGAGATTTTATGTTATGGACTATGAAAATTGGGTCTAAGATTGTGTGTGTGTATGTGTGTGTGTGTGTGTGTGTGTGTGTGTGTGTGTGTGTGTGTGTGTGTGTGTGTGTGTGTGTTTTGACTAGTTTTTCTGATTTCTAAGACTATATTATATTATAATACATTACATGTATCAATTGTTTTGCAGTTTATCCGAACAGCATGGCAAGCTGCATCTGAATGGGTGCAAGGCTATGACGAGTTGAACATGGTTTCTGTGAGATTCAGGCTCTATGTTCCCGGAGAGACCTTACCTCCTGGTGGACTCTCCAATGTTCTTCGTAGCCACGAGGTGTGTATATTTGTGTGTGTGTGTGTGTGTGTGTGTGTGTGTGTGTGTGTGTGTGTGTGTGTGTGTGTGTGTTGTGTGTGTGTGCATGTGCGTACATGTGCATATGTACATTTGTACATTTGCAATACAGACATCCTGTACATGCATCCAAATGTTAGTCAAGTGTTGTACATTTGTACAGGTTGAACCAAGGAGATACCTGTTGCTTGGCGACAAGGCATCATGGGAGAGTGAACTAAGGAAGACCAAAGGACAGTATTACTACCTCCAATCTCTGGAGAAGGTTGGTTTGTTGTACTTTGTACTAGCTCTGAAATGGCAAAATGTCTGCAACAATTTTGAGCATTATTATCACATTCAATCTAAAATGTAAGATTAAAAGTAAAAAGTAGAAGAATTTTAAAATAAGTAGCTATTGTCAGTGATCGAGGGAGGCATAGCCATCTAAATTTTAACAGTATTTGCCAAGTCACACGAGTAGTAAAGGCATTATGCTCAGTTTTGAATGGATAGCTGGGTGTTACACTGCAGTATATCTGGGAGATCTCAGGCACCCTAGCATTGTGCAACCAAATAGGCCTGGTAGAACAGCCAGTCAACCACTGTTTAGGATTTCCTCAGATTTTGTTAAGATAACATAGCACTTTAGTAGCTTCACATTGGGCAACATCAAAATGTATCATGGTGTTTGGGTGGTAAGGAAAAGGTAGACTTCTATCTGTGATGTAAGCCCATCTCCTTTGATATTGCCCAGGCATGATTATTATCCTTACCAAAAATCTTCAACCTAGCAACACTCGTTCACACTTCAATCATAACAATAAACACGTAACTATAGTGATACTACAATTGTGAGTAGTATAAAAACATACAATTGTGTATAGACACAATGCAGTACAAGCATCACCATGACACATATTTATTGTATCCCTCCTGGGTGGTGTATAGCAGAGATAGGAACACTTTGTCTCTAATTGACAACTCGGGCTGTGCCTCTGTTGGGTCCACCATGAGACATATCAAGTGTATCCCTCCTGGGTGGTGTACAGCAGAGATAGGAACACTTTGTCTCTAATTGACAACTCGGGCTGTGCCTCTGTTGTGTCCACCATGAGACATATCAAGTGTATCCCTCCTGGGTGGTCCACAGTAGCTATGGACACTTTTGTCTTGTTGATGACTTGAGACAAGCTCTCGTTGAAAATTAGACAAAAGTGTCTGTATCTCTGCTGTAGACAACCCAGGAGGGATACAACTATCACATGTGCGCACACCATTAAACCTGGCTGAGAATGTATCTCCTACCACATATTTCAGAGTGTATCTTCATATATCGTATTTTAACCACTGTAGGCCAAAGACATCAAAGAGGAAAACATGGAGAATTGTCCCATTTGTATCCAACAACTTGGAAAAGAGGTATATATATGCTGTATAAGTATATACGTATGCTTGAGTATATAGGTATATTCAAGCATACATATACTGTATATTACATATGCATATTAATATACATACATGTACTTGTATTACTCTCTCCTCTTTTTGTGTGAGTGTGTTTGTGTTTGTGTGTGTGTGTGTGTGTGTGTGTGTGTGTGTGTGTGTGTTGTGTGTGGTTTTAAGTCTGCATACATGTGAATGCCCATTCATGTACATATGTGTATGTTCATATTTGTTCACTTTGTCCTGTTAGTGGTGCGTACTTCCTTGTGGACACTCCTTGTGTGCTCACTGTATTGAGCAGATGCAGAAGACCCTCTCTCCTAACCGGTGGCCCTTCACGAGAAGAAGGGAGATTCGCTGTCCTGTTTGCAGGTCGTGGGCTAAGAACGATGAAGTACACCTGGTGACTACAACAGTACAGAGTGCCCATAACACCAGGGTCAAGGTATGCTATAGCAGTGATAGGGCTGATTGCTTTACTGTACTTCGTCACTATGCAGTTAGTTTGTATTCATGCACTTGTAAAATGGTTCACGCTGTTATACGTTTATTGCTGTACTCTTCAATGGTGTATTTGTATGTGTTTGGATGCACACACACACACGCACGCACGCTCGCACGCACGCACGCACGCACACACACACGTGTACTGTACATACATACCTGTGTGTACCTAATGAAAGCTACTTTATGTACGTACATACGTACTTTCATTGAATATATTTATGGATGTGATCAATAAATGATATAATCGACATGTGCTGCTCATACGTCCTACAGGGAGATCACTCCACAAAGATTGAAGCTGTGATTTACAAGATCATTACCATTCATGACAATGATCCATATGCAAAGATTCTTGTATTTTCACAGGTTCGTACATTACGTTATGTACCTACTGACATAATATGTACTTGCTCATGTAAGGTACATTTGTATGTACGCATGTATCTACTTGTGTGTTTGTGCATGTGTGTGTGCGTATGTGTGTGTGCGTATGTGTGTGTGTGTGTGTGTGTGTGCATGCGTGCATGTGTGTGTGCGTGTGCTGTGTGTACTATCTCATTGTCTGGTGTAGTGGCTGTCTGCACTGGAGCTGCTTGCCAATGGACTCAGTCAAAACAGTATATCGTACGAGTATCCTTATCAGAAAGTCAGCAGTAATCTACAGGTTGGTACTGTATGTATTGTATTTAATATTCGTAGTCTGACATAGACAATTTCTACAGTGTGTGTATATATACATAGTTTGATATGAAATACCATGTACAATAGAAAGTCCATCTTTGACTTGCATGGATAACTTTGACTACAAAATGTACAGTATGTATGTACATACGTGCATATGCCTATGTTCATAATGATTGTTTCTATCATTTAGAGGAGTTTAACAGTCTTCAAGACTTTGCCGCATGTCAACGTCCTTCTTCTTCCACTTCACATGGGCTCCAATGGACTGAACATCACTGAGGCCACCCATGTTATCCTCTGTGAACCATCCCTCAATCCTTCAGCAGAGCAGCAAGCCGTCAGCCGAATCCACAGAATGGGACAGACCAGGTATGCCAGACAGCAATTGTACATGTGAATACTTGAGCCTTGTATGGGTTCAAGGGTCTACTGGAACTGTGCAACATACGTATGTAGTGGGAATTGTGTAGTGCCATGGTAACTGTATAGTACACAATAACAACTTACATGCCTTGTAATGGGACAACTCTCGATGCTACTGTGTGGACATACGTCCATATGTACCTGCTATGTGCACAGTGAATACTTGTTAATCCACCTCAATTTGTTTTTAATATGCATGGTGGATAAATGAATTTGACCAATTAATTGGATATTCATTAGTACTTGAACAAAATTTGTTACTGGGAAATTGAGGTACATAGATCATAATGTTTGGATGTTTGGTGGTTAAAATGGTGACAGATTAACAAGAATTCATGGTACATGCGAACACTAGTTTTTGATCCCGTAGCTACGGATGCTGTTCATATCAGAGTGTACACTCACATGTATGCATGGGCCAAATCATCCTGAAATGCACACTTCAATTTGGATTGAAATGTTTACCCCAGGTACACTGTTTCAGTTCAACCCACATCCATTCCATGCAATGGACTTGTATGTACGTATGTCTGTACTGTGTACACAGACCAACAACTGTGCATCGGTTCTATGTGAGCAACACAGTGGAGGATAAGATGTACCACTTGTTCCATCCTGAGGGAGAGGAAGCAGTGCCCACCGAAAGGTGAAGTGTACATGCATGTATGGTATATTACCAGCCTGAGTGCACTGCACTGTATGTACCATATGTACAGGTGAATGTGTGTAACTAAAAAGAGAAATCTTCTGTTAGTACACACTATGAATCCCTGAGTATGTACGTGCGTATGTACATTTGTACTGTACATACTTAGGTAACGGTAACTACAGATGTACAATAGTTTGTATGCTTAGTGAGTACAGGAAGTGTGTGTATGTGTGGATACTTTGCCCTACAGTCCTTATAGTATGCAGTATAACCTCTGCTAAAGGACACTGACATAGTATACATATACATACATAGTAACTTACCTTCTTACAGAGGACACTTTTGAGGTGCAGCAATTGAGTCTTTATGGTGCTAATACATTTTTACCTCTGAAGAATCTACAATCCCATTCCATTCAACAATCTGAAAATTTTACTTTGTAACTTGTAAAATCAAATCATGAGTATCTTGAATATGTGATTATGCACGTTTAAACATATTGTACGTATATACGTATGTAATTATTTGTTGTGCATGTACCACCACGTTATGGAAGGTATGTAATGTGTGTATGTAGTGTCTTATCCATGATTTGTACTTCATGTGCAGATTGGAGTGTCTGGATACAAGTGAAAGGAAAGCTGAACTATCCATCAAAGAGTTCAGAGGTCTATTTGTGGCCAATCCCTAACATTTTAGCATCCAATCCCTTCAGATTGTTCAAGATTTCCATGTCTTTTCATGTTTGATTCACATACGTGTGCAGTTCTGTACTGTAAATTTACACATGCAGATGCACCAATGTAATATGGTGCATGCTTGCCAGTGATTCTTCAGCATATTGTCCTTTTCAGGACTGGACATTTTATGGAGATTTTTGGTAGTTACTATAATCGCAAGTTTAATTGTGAATTGTGGAATTTGTAGCTTTTATGTATGCAACAGTAGCAATTAAAACAGGATTTGTGTAACTTAATATTGAAACACCAAGCTGAAAACCCTCTATATATAGATTCTTTAAACTTGGTTTTTAGCTGTTTGCTATGCAATGTTTATAAGCAAATGTAGAGATTTGTGGAGACATGTTTGGATCACCTATAGTGAGAAACAGACATCAATCTACTTGAGTTTGTCAACAGTCAAATGAGATTTTGTAAACTTTGTTGTATCTAATTCTTGGAACAGATGATGGCTCCATGTATGTTTCTATAGCTACTAGGTATATTCAGTTGGAATGCATGTCAATTGATGTATTGTATATAGTTGGAATTTGACAGCTAGTAAGGTAACTTCAAATTAAGAATTTGTCAGTTTTACAAACTTCCCTATCTGTTGTACATATTGACCTATAGTACATGTGTAGTAACTGTTTAGTGTTGTATTATTTGTTCACACTACACTGAGCTAACCGTGGATTACGAGTTCAAGATAAGATTCAACAGTTACACATATTGGGATGGATGAAGAATTCAAGCATTATCAAGAGTAAAAGGGGTGAGTTGTTGAATCTCCATTGTTACATGATTGTGTGCAACACTGCTATTCACTCCTTTTGTATCATATGTCGGTGTGGTATACATACAATAGGTATGTATGTACATATAATATATGTTCACTGTATTTCAATATTATTGTACTATCATGTATGAATTTGTATATTCCAATACAACATGTACTGTATGTACAGTGAATTCTCGTTAATCCGCCACTGCTTTATCCGTCAAACCTGTTTATCCGCCACCAATTGCCTGCATGAATTCATTTGTATGGTTTTACTATTGATGTAATCCGCCAATCAGATAATCCGCCTCCGCCACAATTTTGTGACATCACTTCCTCTAATTACGCGTGTTATGTAACACTTAATCCGCCAGTCCTTTAAGAAGATGGCTATCAAGTATGTTTGTTGCTATTGTTATATTATGCTATTGCTATTTGTGCTATATGCTATTGTTTGCTTGATATAATATAATATTGTGATCAAAATTTAAGTAATTCGTTAATCCGCCAAATATTGCTAAAATGAATTGCGGCAGATTAACGAGAGTACATTGTATGTGCCAGGAGGTATTGACTGAACTTTATAATTAATTTTTGTATGTGTATAGCTAGTTGTGCAATTGATCTCTAGTGTTAATAGGCTGTATTTCATGCCATGGGTGCTTGAAAGACGATCTTAGCAGGCCAAGCTAATGGTGCACTCTTTTAGTCTGTTGTGTGATAATGGAATGTATTTATTTATTTGACATTAGGGTGGGGAGGTGTGTGGTAAATGTGTATTTCTTGTTCTTGTGCAAATTGTGACTCTACTGTGCCCCAAGGTGTACAGTAACTGCAATTAGTGTGCTAATGACATCCATGGCTCTCAGCAGTGTGGGAGTCCTGTACTAAGTCTTCCACTCCCCTTATGATGTCATTCACAGTCAACAGCAATGTCCCAAATCAGAAGTACTATTCCTCTCTATGACATCATCACCTGTTGTCCTTAGAGACTCTTATTCCCAGACTACCAGTGATAGATATGTAGTATGCACTATAGTCTTGCCATCAGGTACAATACAGTATATGGTTCATCTGTTTATATGTTGTGTATACAGTATGCAACATGTGAAAGTATTAAAAATGAGCTATATTCCCACATACTAGAGTTGATTCTGTGATGATCCACAACAAGCATGACAGGTCTTAAGCACTTTCCTACCAAAAGTATACAAATTGTACTATCTATCCATGTGGATTTTTTTCATCAAATTTTTTAATATCATTGTTTAATATTATTCTTAAGCTGTTTGTGGGAAGTACAAATATAACTACAATAATAGAGAATTACCCCCATTTCACTGCATATCTATATATATTAATAGTATATATATATACTGTAGGTACTGTTACTGAGTCAGACATTATGTCATAGTTCCTATAATGGGGATTTCCAGAGGATTACTTGAGGGTGCTTCAGGACAGGAAGTTAGAAGTAGGCACAATAGTAGTGTTTACAAGAAAAGAAAATATCAGTATTGGTATCTAGAGTTTATTCAGTATATTCCATTCACTACTGCATATATATTTGTTCTTGCAGTCGTGCATACTCAACAACATGTGACCAAAAATTCATTTATTACTCACTACAAAACTGAGTTACAAAGCCTGTGTTCTGTTTCTTGGACTAATACTGTGAATATCTACGTATAGCTCTATTGATGTTACGCACTCTAAGCATCTATCTACTCTATGTGTGTAAGTCACAGGCATTGTAGTGAGTGGTTGTTCATTTGGTACAGACCACACAAGTAATCTCTTTGTAGCTGTTGTAAGGAGGGCACAAGATATTGCCCTCGCAATGTGCTTCAACGTTAAGGAGGTCTGCAGCTTGTTGAGTATGGCCTTGACTCCCTCGAAGAGCCTGTGGATACTTATCCACACATATGAAATCGGATCTGTAATATTTATCATGTGGAGCCATCAGGTAACCGTAGTACTCTCTCCTCCAGGAGGTCGGGCAGCTAGTAGTTCCTGGGACCATCAGGACATCTTTTCGAGCTGTGGTGTGACACACGACACATGGAGGATTTCTGTCCCAAACATTGCTACCCATGATACTACCATGTGGATGCATCTCAACTGGTGCTATTTTTGCTGTATTTTGTGTACCAGACTGATAGCTGGAGTACCCAGGACTTTTTGTGAGACATACAAAGTTTGCCCCGCTGCCTTTTGTGGTATATTGGGCGCCAGCTGCAAAACCTTCATACACCTTATAAACTCCAAATGGACAGTAAGTTTTCCCCCATCTTGTGTACACAAGTCCTGGAAGGGGTTGGAGGAAATAAAGCATGACATTAAATTGTGTCTTCATTAATAAAATTCAATCCATGACATGCATATGTACATGCATACCATTTGATAACATTTCGAGAAGTGTGTACATGCACTTTATGTGTACAATATCTACTTACAAGCAGTATATCCACAGGCCTGTAGGCAGGATTTAAGAAAGGGAGTTGCAATTTAGTTAGTAAAACATGTTTGTTTTTAATTTGCTTACACGTGCAAGTTTACTGTATGTATCCAATTTCAATATTATTACAATATCCATAGCGAAATCCACATACAGATAGCACATCAATGACATTCTGTATGTACAATGAAATATACATCCCCCATCAAGTGTACACTGCACCTACGTATTTCAATGATTCAGAATTGAATGCCACAGTTGATTACGTCCGTAATTAGTAATTGAGACGGATTGTGCACTCCCAGTAGCAACTTTCTTATAGAACACTTACATGAAGTTAACAATGTTATGAAGTAATGATTCAGAACATGATGATTATCGTTCTAATTATGAAACTGTTACTAAACTTCTTATTTATTTTGACCATATCATAGTAAATAATTCTACAGAATTAAATTCGGATATTTTCTCTCATGCAATCAAAAATATAGGAAAAACAATCAATGATGAAGCCATGTAGCCTCAGATAACTACAGTTACTAATTCTATTCAGAGATTAGATTTCGTGAATCCAACCACCTATCCTGCGAAAATTTCTGACATGGTATTTACCTGTAATTTATGATGTATATTCAATACCTTATCAGCTTCTGCTCTCTACACTAACTAATGTACGTATAGTACTTACTTACCTTGACCAAATGGAAGGATCACCAACAGTGCCAAAAGGATCTGTAGCATCTTGTCTGTACGTATCACTTTGAACTTGAACTTGAACTTGAACTTGATCACTTCTTGAATTCCAGGAGAGGGGAGGTATACCAACTAATAATATTGGTGATTAAGTGGGCTCCTTTTATATCTACTTGGATGTCATGTTTGTGTACTTAATTGTAAGTTTTCATAAGTGGACTGTAACCCACCCTTTGCTTTGTCTGAGGCTTCAAGGATAGCAGAAGTGGCAAATATGTCAACAGACATGTAGTTTTCAATTAGGCCCTCAGTAACGAACATATCTGGATTACCACTTACAGATGCCATTCATTGAAGGTATACTACCAGTGTAATAAATTACACGTTTTAACCGATTCGGCATAATATATTGTAGGAGACAATGTACACATACAGAGAGGTCAATGGGGAGTGGTTTTTAATGAAGATTAAGTTGTGTTTAGTTTTGGAGGACAAATTGAAAAGTATGATTCTGAATTATCACCATCTGGTAACAGGTTATATGTATGTTTATATCTTGATTGGTTGAAACATCAAGAAGAATGATAAGGATACATTCCCCATTTATCCTTCTTAAAGGTGTTAAAACATGTACATGGCATGCATATGTGAATATGTACTGTATGTACTATGTGTGCAAATGTATGTATGTATGTTTAATGTGAATATGTATATAATATATATGTGTATCTGTATGCACAGTATGCATGTATGTACGTATGTATAATAATATGTAGGTAATTTATGTGTGTATGTCTACTGCATGTAACATGTGTACGTATATAGTACGTATGTGTGCATACATGTGTGAACAGTACAATATGCATACAGTATGCATGTGTGCATATCATTTCCTCAAAGATGCTCATGCTCTCAGTCATTCCACCTACCTCTCAGCATCCAATTGTCCTAAGAGACTCTCATTCCAAAATTATTAGTGTGAAGTATGTCCAGCACCCATTGTTGTCTCAACATCAGGCATAGTATGTGATTTATCTCTTCATATGTAGTGTAATATACAGTATGTGTGAGTTAATGAGATTCATATCCCAATCCTGTTGAATAGGTGGAATGCCTAGGTACGAATTGTGGTTACATGGAAACCTATCAACTACCACCCCTGTGCAGTGCAGTGAAACATTCATGTAAGCATACAACAGTCAACTGAAAGACAAGCCTGGGAAACAATTAGAGATTTTTAAACAATTATCAATGTAAGTCATAATGTCTAGTATCACCTTAACCCCGGATTATTGTTTTGATTGCACTTAAGAAGATTGGGTGTTGTTATTAATTTTGGGTCATGGTTCATTGGTAGACAGCTGACTGTCTCACTACATCTATTCAGGTTGCAGGTTCATAAGTGAATGCCCTCAGTCCATAGTAACTGAGTTATACCACATCAGGTTATAGGGGGTGAGTGGGATATGTGTATCCTTGCTATTGTGCAATTTGACTCTACTGTGCCCCAGGGTGTACTGCACTTAGTGTGCTAATGACATTCATGACTCTCGGTGGTCTGGGAGTCCTGTACTGAGTCCTCCACTCCCCTTATGATGTCATTCACAATCAACAGCAATGTCCGAAATCCCACCGTCACCTGTTGTCCTAAGAGACCCTATATCCAAAAAGACCGATGTGAGGTGTGTACAGTACACACTGTTGTCTTGCCATCAGGTACAGTATGTGTGTATGTAGTATATACAGGGTGTGAGTTTGCATCTCAGTACTATTGAATGAGATGACTGCTGTTGTCCTCATTATAGTGAAGAATGTACATAACCCCTGCATCAGACCTGGTACAGTAGTAGGTAGTACTATTATAACGATATTTTGGGCTATTGATGTTGACACAGTTCCCAATTGTAGTTAGAGATGCAGTCATTAAGACTTCAGATTGCTAGGTATACTGTATGTATCATGGTGCGTGGGTGGGTCTGGTGGATCAAAGGAAAAAGTGGATTTACATCTGCGACATAAGCCTGCTTCCTTAGATATTGCCCAGGTCATAATTAATATCCCTACCATGCAATTAATCATTAATCTAACAATACTCGTTCACACTTCAATCACAACAATGCCCTTCAATTAACACAATGCAAAGCAATACTACAGTAGTGAATAGTATAAAAACCAAAAGAACAATATGTACACGGTCCTAAGTACTGCCACCATGACACATATATTTATTGTATCCCTCTTGGGTGGGCTGCAGCAGAGATACAGACACTTTTGTCTAGAATTATTGTCAACTCGGGTTGCACCATTGTTGTCCGTTAATGGACAAAAATAACTGTATCCCTGCTGTAACCCACCCAGGAGGGATACAACTATTATTATATATTTTTAATTATTTGATGTCCTCAATCATATTCAGCTTTCACTATAGCATTGTAACTATGGTAACAGATGGCGTCTGACTCTTTCCTCTGACATGTTGATAAATGAATAGGACGGTTTGGCATTTGCTGGGATTTATTTTGTCTTCATTTTACACATACGTACTGTACTACGGTTGGTAGATTGTGTGCTGATGAAATAAATTTTCACTGTTGATGTTTCAATTGATTTCAATGTGATTCTTAAACAATCACTGCTAGAGTTTGTGGTTTAAATTAAATTGAAATAATATTATATCATTTAATTGATTATGAATTCTACCCAAGAACCCATATAATACACACACCTCTTCACAGAAGCACTATAATAATAATGATAATAATTCTATTAATTTTAATGAAGCCCAAACTAAGTATTATTCCAATTATATATAGATTGGTTTACTTGAATGTGTAATGATGTACTCATATAAGTCATTCCTCCACCTCAATGGGGTAGTTCCCAATGATGGTAGTTCTGTTCTTAGACTATGTAATTGACATCTTTGTAATTATTACTTGTTACATGGTACTCTTCAGATGAACTGACTTTATCTGGTACACACAGCACTTGTGATCTCCTAGTAGTTGTTGTACCGGCTACTGGAGCAGGGGACGAGACCACTACTACAGTCTACCTCCACATGAAAGAGATCTGTTGCACGATATGTATTGCCTGTACTTCCAGAAATTATACTATATTCTTTGTCAACGCAAATGAATTAGGTGCTGTGGGCATTGGTATCACTCTTGGTCATTAAATATCCCTGATATTCTAAGGTCCATCCATAGTAGCAGCTGGTACGAGCAGTTAACTTGTTTTTCTTCCATTGGCTGGTACTCTTTATCACATATCCTGTCCATCCTGGTTTTAAGGCACTTGATTTCCCCTGATTGGATGATGGTTCAAGCCATAGTTGATGTATCGGTCTGTATGCATCTTTTTTGGAACACTGTAGTGGACAATTTTCCTCCATTTTTCTTGACCAATACAGCCAGGAATGGTAATTGTCCATCGATTTCTATTTCCATCGTGAATTTGATACTTGTCCTCATAGTATTTAGGTGTTTTAGGAAATCCCGTAAATCCTCTATTCTTCCTGTCATCAACATAGCATAGCCAAGTATCCGGTTTTACTGCTGCAGCTCTTATGGCTTCTTCTTCAAAATGTTCCATGAATATGTTGGCTATAACCAGTGATAGTGGGTTTCCCATGGCTGCTTTCTGTTCATAACACTGGTCTCCCCACATGAAGTACGTGGATGTCAGGCAAAGGTTCAGTAGGTTTCTTATATGGACTCCACTGATAAGGTCGTATTCAATCCCTTGTAATTGTTCTCCAGCATGATAGTGACCTCCAATGATTCTTCAATTGGTACCTTTGTGAACAGCTGTACCACATCAAAACTTACCAACACTGTGTCCTCTTCTAATCTGATGTTCTTTATTTTCTGTACAAAGTCACTTGAATCCTGTACAAAGGAGAAGGACTTACCTGCCAACGGTGAGATAGTCTTTGTCAATTCTTTTGCTAAATAGTAGGTAGCTGATCCTATGGTGGACACAATTGGTCTTAATGGGACATCTGGTTTATGTATCTTTGGTAGTTCGTAGAGTTGGGGAGCGTTACTGAATGTAGTCCTCATCTTGTCATACATGGTCTTGTTGATTTCTCCAGATTCAAACAGTTTTTTGAGCTCATTGTTGACTTTCTTTAACATCTTGTAGGTCGGGTCTACTTGCTGCTTGGGTTGGGCTTGGGGGGGGTTAGCTTTCATTTGACATTTCTTGACTTCCGTTTTGAGGTCATGAGCAGTTTCTTGTGGTAAGGTTTCCACAGCTTTTCCCATACAGATTCACCCAGGAGCTTATACTCCTTTGGTGAACCTCAGTCTCTACCGGTCATTCCACTTGACAATTTTTTTCCCCGCCTTCAGGCGTGATAAGGGGTGTGTGGGCCCTATCCCCCAGGTGCAGACCGCTCTCCTATTAACAAACCATAGTAAGTTGTACGGGAATTTCGTGAATGCATTTCCGGAACTTATAGGTGTGGGAATTGTCTCTCAGACAAGGTCCAGTGTCTGTGGAAACACCGGGCATTGAGCTTTGCCCCATGAAGTCCAAGAAGGGGTTCATGATGATCCCCATTGCATGCTTGTGATTGGCTAGGTTGTAGTGATTAGGAGGTAGGAGGCAGTGGTAAGCTGTAGTGTGAGTGCTAGCATGTAGCTGGTACTCAGGTAAGTATGCCCGTTAGTCTGGAGCAGAGGAAGTTAGGCATTAAATAGCACTCATTTGATTCATTGACACTCTTGCTGGGTGACTCTTTAGTTAACTAGAGCACACAACACACGTGACCTCCTTGAAATTGTTGTTGAAACTGGTAAAAGGAGCATGGGATGTTTCCAGTACTGCAGTCCACCTCCACGTGATAGAGATGTGTTGCTGGGAATTGATCAGCCCCACTTCCAGGAATAACATTGTAGTCTTTATCCACACAAATGAATGTAGTACTGTGGTTGGTGGTATCACTCTCTGTCACCAGATATCCCTGGTATTCCTTGGTCCATCCTGAATAGCAGCTAGTACGAGCAGGTATCATCAGAGTGTCTGTTCTCATTGTTTTGCAAACAGCACAGGGAGCATTGTACTGAGCACCATTGTGTGTCACTAGTACTTCGTATTCCACTGGCACTAATTTGGCATGGTTTTGTGTTTTTGCAACACCACCTATCAATTGCAGATGTGTATGTTATTGAGGGCCTACAACTATGTGTGCCTGTAGACATACATATCAGTAATTTCTATTATCCTGTAAAACCTAAGATAAAGCAGAGGGAGGGTCACAGTCTACGTCTGAAAACAATTATGCAATTATTGCACAAACATGACATCCCCTGTATACAGTATGTATGTGAGTTAATGAGATTCATATCCCAATCCTGTTGAATAGGTTGAATGCCCAGGTACGAATTGTGGTTACATGGAAACTTATCAACTACCACCCCTGTGCAGTGCAGTGAAACATTCCTGTAAGCATACAACAGTCAACTGGAAGACAAGCCTGGGAAACAATTAGAGATTTTTAAACAATTACCAAAGTAAGCCATAATGTCTAGCATCACCTTAACCTTGGATTGTTGTTTCAATTGCACTTGAGAAGTTTGGGTGTTGCTAATTGGGTCGATGGTTCATTGATAGACAACTGACTGCCCACGTAAGTGGACACTGTGAGGGGATTCCTTGTGTAGTTTCCATGTCCACAATTCCTTACCTTTACCCTCGGCCACTATTATAATATAGTTTTGCATAGAATGTTAGCTAGTTGCAGTCTTTATATCAAACTGAGTTCACCAGTTGTTGACAGACATAAGCAACCTTGTTAATTCTATCCAAGTGAGGATGCTCTTTAACAACAGAATACTCATGCAGAAGTGTTTTTAGGGGGGGTGGATCAAGGAATATATAGGTATATTGTTTTCATTTCGACCTACGGTATGTAACGCTCGACCGATATATATGTATATTCCTATGTGTAACCGCGACAATGAATTTATATTAACAACAGATTGCTCATGCAGAAGTGTTTTCAGGGACTGGTAGGTATGTAATGCTCGTCCGATTATAGATATAATATAGATAGATAGATAAATAGATATAATATGTGTTCCCATGCGTAACCGCAACAATGAATTTATATTATAATTCATATTGTGCGAAATAAAAATGGTCGATTTCGAACACCGACAATTAGAAACTGGGCTAGAATTCGTGTGCTGAAGTTCCGCCGAATGTAATAACTTCAGCAAAGTTTCTTCTAAACCTAAGAAAGACACCCAAGTATTTCGAGTGCGGGGGCGGTAGCCCCACGAGTTTTTGAATGCGAATTACTTGTTTGTTCATTACTGAATCACATGCACTCTGATATTATTGTGTATGTTATGAATGTACAGTGACCTGAGGAGATGGAAGTGAATGTCTGCTGGGACACAGAAGATACCTTTTCTGATTTTCCATGGTATCTGCCTTCATTGATCCACCCGCCTCACTCATGGCTCAGATGTCACCTTGTTGTGTTTACAGTGCACATGTGTTAACTAATGGGATTCACATCCCTGGTTGAAGTTTAATAAGGTAAACACTCCTAGCTATAGTCTCTACTAACTGTAATATAATTGAATGTATTATTGTTTAGTTGACCTGGAGGGGAGTGGGGAATGTGTATTCCTTGTTCTTGTGCAATTTGACTCTACTGTACCATAGGGTGTACTGTAATTAATGTGCTAATGGCATTCATGGCTTTCAGCAGTGTGGGAGTCCTGTATTCAGTTCTCCATGCCTCTTATGATGTCATTCACAGTCAACAGCAATGCTGTAAATCTGAAGTTCTACACCTAACCTTTATAACATCTTATCATCATCCTTTGTCCTAAGACTCTTTTTTCGGACCTACAGGTGTAAGGTGTGTAAAGTACACACTGTAGTCTTGCCATTGGGTACAGTACATGATTCATCTGTTTATAGTATTGTGCAGTGTATATATATATACAGGGTGTAAGTTCACATCTCAATATTATCGAATGAGACGACTGTTGTTGTCAAGATTATAGTGAACAAGTAATTCGAGTTGAAAAACTCGTGGGGCTGCCACCCCCACACTCGAACTACTTTGCGTCTTTGTTAGGTTCAGAAGAAACTTCGCTGAAGTTATTACGTTCAGCGGAACTTCAGCGCACCAATTCTAGCCCAATTTCTAACTGTCGCCGTTCGAAATCGGCCATCTTTATTTTGTGCAATATAAATTATAATATAAATTCATCATTGTGGTTACACATAGGTATACATAGTATATTATATCGGACAAGCGTAACATGCCGGAAGTTGAAATGAAAACAATATAGGGGCTGCTGCATGAGCACTGTGTCAGACCTGGTACGGTAGTAGGCAGTGTTATCATAATCATATTTATGGTTATTTATGTTGACAGTGTTCAAACAGTTGTCATGGTTACAGATTTATAGAAAGCCATTAAGGGACTGCTAGATAATGTTATGATAATATTATTATGCTATATATACTTACAGTACTGCATGTATCACGGTAGATGACAGGTGGATCAAATGAAAGTTGGGCTTATATTTGTGATGTAAGCCTGTTTCCTCAGATATTGCCCAGGTCATAATTAATATCCTACCAATTAATTATTAACTTAGCAACACAATCACAGTGATGGCCTTTAATTAACACAGTACAATAGCAATGCTACAGTAGTGAGTAGTATAAAAACAGTAGTGAGTAGTATAAAAAACAGTATAGACACAGTGCTAGGTACTGCCATCATCACACATATTTAATGTATCCCTCCTGGGTGGGCTACTTGTATCTCTGCTGTAACCCACCCAGATGAATAGATGACCTCAATCACATCTTTAACGGAGGGATAAAGGGTTAATGATGTGCTATAGCATTGTAACTATGGCAACAGATAATGTCCAATTCCTTGCTCTGGTCCGTTGATGAGTATTGAGGACACTTTGGCATTTGTTTGGATTTATTTTGTCCTCATTTCACATATACATACTGTTGGTAGACTGTGCAATGGTAAAATAATTTTCACTGTTGATGTTCCAATTGATTTTAATGTGATTCTTAAGCAATTAACTGCTAGAGTTTGTGTTGCAGTTATTATTAGGTTAAGTTAGATTAAGTGGTTTAAATTGAAATATTATATCATTTAATTGATTATGAAATCTACTCTGAGTACCCATATAATACACACACCTGTTGACAGAAACGCTGAAGGATAATAATAATTCTAGTCAATGTAGCCCAAGCTAAGTGTTACTTCAATTTTACGTAGATTGGTTTTCTTGAATATGTAATAGTGCATATGTAAGTCATTTATATATATACCCAACAATATGCAAGCAGGAACTTAACATAATAGTCATATATCAATAAAATATTATTGGTATGATACAGGAGCAAATCAAACAGTTACTACATAATGTACAAATATAATATATGATTCTGTACTATTTGCACACTTGCCTTTGTTGTTGCACACCTTTCATGCATTTCTAGTGATTGTTATTGAAATTTATGAATCAATCACCTAGCAACTCATTCTTCAGCCATAACAACATTTAAGAATTAGTATACAATATTATATTATTTTATACACAAATACCACATGACAACTAAAGTTTGAAAATAGGATTACATTCGGAGTTTAGTTTAGCTTTGGCCTTGCAAACAATCGAACCAAAGTGTCTGCATATATATCCAGAACAGTCCCACCGAAGGTATGTATACTTTATTCATGACCTACATGTACATATTAGGTTATAACACAGTATATGTCATGTACATATATACAGTCAGACCTTGCTTATATCCACACCTCAGATAACTGGTTCCTACCATCTGTATCATTTCCTGTTGAATAGTACCTACACAATACATATTTAATTCTATTAACCGCAAACCTCACTATCTGCATCCATATACACTACTGTATACCAATCTGTATATTTTGCCCTTGTTTAACAGAGAATATTAAATAGAGTTTGTTGTGTAGGCATTTTGTTCTTTTCAAGTTGTATTTGCCTGAAATAGCCTTTAGCTTACCCTCTAAATGACCAAGAAATGCCCTGAACACCAGTAAGAAGAAGCAAAATAATTTAAGGGGTTGGAGGAAAATAAAGCACGTATCCTTGTTACTGTAATTAAATTCAATACATGACACACATAATACTGTGATATCATAGCTGATGTATATAGATAGTGTGTGATATGTACAGTATTGATTAAAAGTACTTTACTACGTTACATGTGCACCATGTAATCCACTTTGTACTCGCAGACTAACACAATCATCACTAATTACTAGTGTGACCATTCGTATTTCTTTTATCTATGATGTGAAGAAGGTGTCATGTGGGGCAAGTGCAGTGAGGTAATTAGAGAGATAATGTTAGGAGAACAGAGAGGTCAACTTTGGGCATATTTGAGCCTGTGCTTGCTCCCGCGCTTAGTCCGCACGTATAGTTCACAATTTTATGGTATAGTACTTATAATCAGTACTGTATGTATTTTTAAGTGAATGCTGTAATGAATACATGCACAAATGTACCTACATGTACACTGTTAAAATGTAAAAATGTTTCGAATGTGATCATATTGTTCACATGTACGTATGTACGTAGGTATACAATGAAATATACTTACCTTCAGCAAAGTTAAACACAAATAGCGAAGTGACAAACATTCCCAGCATCATCTCTAAAACTTTAAAAATTGTCCACATTAGTATCCCTTTACATATAAACACCTGTTTAACTAATGAGAAACAGCTGGAAATCTCCCAAAGGTTGCGAACCATTAAATCAGATTAGTATGTTTACATCAGATCATTATACATATTGGTTTGTGTCATACTATATTATGTGCGTGTATAATTTTAAAGCCTTTATGTTGATGAAATATCAAGTGTATATACAACAGTAGGTATTTTACATTTTGAGTGTGCTGTGACCTCTCCAAGGATTAAAATTACTTTATTTATTCTGTTTGCTAGAGGTGATGTGTATATGCAGAGAGGTCAAAGATGAGCGCTCGAGCCAACATTATTGCATGTGCACAATTCCTTCTTGCTCCTATACCCCCTGCTTTGTACCGCTAATTGTGCTGTGTAGGATAAAGTTGAAAACTATATCATTCTGGAAGTTTCCCATATATTTTCCTTATGTACGTATGTATGTCATGTAGAATTTGTATCTTTTATGTATGCAAAAGTAGCAATTAAAAAGGGAATTTAATGGAATATTGAAACAATCAAACAGAAGAACTTCAAGCTGCTTTTAACTTTTAGTTATTTACTATGCAATGTTTAGAAACAGATGTAGAGCTGTGTTGAGACATGTCTGAATTACCTATAGTGAGTAATGAATGACAATCCCCATGAGTTTGTCAATAGTCAAATGAGATTTTGTAAGCCTTGCAGCATGTTTTCTCATGTGTCACCTAATATTTAGGTGGTACGTACGTCAATTGACGCATTATTGTTAAAACGTTGGTAATATACTCCTCACCCGTATGACGAAATCACCTCTTGTCCAAAGAGACTCTCATTTCCAGATTACTGGTGTTAGAGTATGTGTACATGTAGTACACACTGTAGTATCGCCATCAGGTGCAGTACAAGGTTCATCTCTTCATATGTTGTGCATACGAGGTTGTATGTGAATTATTAATAATTTTGTCTTGTTGATAACTGATAACTTGAGACAAGCTCTCATTGACAATTAGACAAAAGAGTTTGTATATCCGAATACAGCTATTACATACATGTACATAAACTATTAAACCTGGCTGAGAATGTACTCCTACCACATATTACAGAGTGTATATTTATATATCGTGTGTGTGTGTGTGTGTGTGTGTGTGTGTGTGTGTGTGTGTGTGTGTGTGTGTGTGTGTGTGTGTGTGTGTGTGTGTGTGTGTGTGTGTGTGTGTGTGTGTGTGTGTGTGTGTGTGTGTGTGTGTAATTTTTAAGTCTGCATACATGTGAATGCCCATTCATGTACATGTATGTATGTTCACATTTGTTCACTTTGTCCTGTTAGTGGTGTGTACTTCCTTGTGGACACTCCTTGTGTGCTCACTGTATTGAGCAGATGCAGAAGACCCTCTCTCCCAACAGGTGGCCCTTCATGAGAAGGCGGGAGATTCGCTGTCCTGTTTGCAGGTCATGGGCTAAGAATGATGAAGTACACCTGGTGACTACGACCGTACAGAGTGCCCATAACACCAGGGTCAAGGTATGGTATAGTAGTGATAGGGCTGATTGCTCTACTGTACTTCGTCACTTTGCAGTTAGTTTGAGGTCATTGTATTCATGCACTTGTAAAATGGTATACACTGGATTTATATGTACGTATATTGCTTCACTCTTCAATGGTGTATGTGTGTGTCTGGATGCACGCATGCACACATGCACGCATACACACACACACACACACACACACACACACACACACACACACACACACACACACACACACACACAAACACGTGTACTGTACATGCTTGCCTGTGTGGATACAGTGCCTAATGAAAGCTACTTCATGTACGTACATACATACTTTCATTGAATATATTTATGCATGTGATCAATATATGATCAACATGTGCTGCTCACATGTCCTACAGGGAGATCACTCAACAAAGATTGAAGCTGTGATTTACAAGATCATTACCATTCATGACAATGATCCATATGCAAAGATTCTTGTATTTTCACAGGTTCGTACATTACGTTATGTACCTACTGACATAATGTGTACTTGCTCATGTAAGGTATATTTGTATTGATTCATGTATCTACTTGTGTGTTTGTGCATGTGTGTGTGTGTGTGTGTGTGTGTGTGTGTGTGTGTGTGTGTGTGTGTGTGTGTGTGTGTGTGTGTATGTGTGTGCGTGTACTATCTCATTATCTGGTATAGTGGCTGTCCGCACTGGAGTTGCTTGCCAATGGACTCAGTCAAAACAGTATATCATACGAGTATCCTTATCAGAAAGTCAGCAGTAATCTACAGGTTGGTACTGTATGTATTGTATTTAATAGTTGTAGTCTGGCATAGACAATTTCTACAGTGTGTGTATAAGTACATAGTTTGATACGAAATACCATGTGCAATAGAAAGTGTCTATTAATTTCCTGCCAGCTTGTTACCTGGTATTCAATTAATCCTAACAATGAAACTTGGTGAATTATGCTGTTCACACCTTTTCATTGATATCTTGGCAAACCAGGATTCAAGTCCATCTTTGACTTGCATGGATAACTTTGACTACAAAATGTACAGTATGTATGTACATACGTACATATACCTATGTTCATAGTGATTGTCTCTATTCGTTTAGAGGAGTTTAACAGTCTTCAAGACTTTGCTGCATGTCAACGTCCTTCTTCTTCCACTTCACATGGGCTCCAATGGACTGAACATCACTGAGGCCACCCATGTTATCCTCTGCGAACCATCCCTCAATCCTTCAGCAGAGCAGCAAGCCGTCAGTCGAATCCACAGAATGGGACAGACCAGGTACGCAAGACTGTAATTGTACATTTGAATACTTGAGCCTTGTGTGGGTTCAAGGGTCTGCTCTACACGACAATTTTGTACCCTCATTGTGTTTGCATTGTAGGTGAGATGTTGACACTTTTTCGTTTACTTGTTTTTGGGGCAGCATGGGAACCGTGCAACATACGTATGTAGTGGGAATTGTGTAGTGCCATGGTAACTGTATAACACACAATAACCAAGTACATGCCTTGTAATGGGATAACTCTCCATGCTACTGTGTGGACATACGTCCATATGTACTTGCTATGTACACAGTGAATACTTGTTAGTCCACCACAATTTGTTTTTGAAAAACATGCATGGTGGATAAATGAATTTGACCAATTAATTGGATATTCATTAGTACTTGAGCATTTTATTGTTACTGGGAAATTGAGGTGGATCATAATGTTTGGATGTTTGGTGGTTAAAATGGTGACAGATTAACAGGAATTCACTGTACATGCAAGCACTAGTTCTTGATCCCATTGCTATGGATGCTGTTCATATCAGAGTGTACACTCACATGTATGGGCCAAGTCATCCTGAAATGCACACTTCAATTTGGATTGAAATGTTTACCCTAGGCACACTGTTTCAGTTCAACCCACATCCGTTCCATGCAATGGACCTCTATGTACATATGTCTGTACTGTGTACACAGACCAACAACTGTGCATCGGTTCTATGTGAGCAACACAGTTGAGGATAAGATGTACCACTTGTTCCATCCTGAGGGAGAGGAAGCAGTGACCACCGAAAGGTGAAGTGTACATGTATGTATGGTATAATACCAACCTGAGAGCACTGCACTGTATGTACCTTATGTACGGATGAATTAAAAGAGTAATCTTCTGTTAGTATATACTATGAATCCCTGAGTATGTATGTATACATTTGTACTGTACATACATAGGTACACTAGTTTGTATGCTTAGTGAGTACAGGAAGTGTGTGTATGTGTGAATACTTTGCCCTACAGTCCTTATAGTATGCAGTATAACCTCTGCTAAAGGACACTGACATAGTACACATACACATAGTAACTTACCTTCTTACAGAGGACACTTTTTAAGGTGCAGCAATGGAGTCTTTGTGGTGCTAATACATTTTTACCCCTGAAGAATCTACAATCCCATTCCATTCAACAATCTGAAAATTTTACTTTGTAACTTGTAAAATCTAATCATGAGTATCTTGAATATGTGATTATGCACGTTTGGACATATTGTATATACGTATGTAAATATAGTACTTATTTGTTGTGCATGTACCACCACATTATGGAAGGTACGTGATGTGTGTACGTAGTGTCTTATCCATGATTTGTACTTCATGTACAGATTGGAGTGTCTGGATACAAGTGAAAGGAAAGCTGAACTATCCATCAAAGAGTTCAGAGGTCTATTTGTGGCCAATCCTTAACATTTTAGCATCCAATCCCTTCAAATTGTTCAAGATTTCCTTGTCATTTCATGTTTGATTCACATACGTATGCAGTTCTGTACTGTAAATTTACACATGCAGATGTACCAACATAATATGGTGCATGCTTACCAATGATTCTTCAGCATATTGTCCTTTCAGGACCAGACATTGTATGGAGATTTTCAGTGATTACTATGGTAATCGCAAGTTTAATTGTGAATTGTGGAATTTGTAGCTTTTATGTATGCAAAAGTAGCAATTAAAACGGGATTTGTATAACTTATGTAATATTGAAACACCAAGCAAAAAACCCCATAGATTCTTTAAACTTGGTTTTCAGCTGTTTGCTATGCAATGTTTATAAGCAAATGTAGAGATTTGTGGAGACATGTAGCAGCACATATCACCTATAGTGAGAAACAGACGTCAATCTACTTGAGTTTGTCAACAGTCAAATGAGATTTTGTAAACTTTGCTGTATATCTAATTCTTGGAACAGATGATGGCTCCATGTATGTTTCTATAGCTACTAGGTAATATTCAGTTGGAATTCATGTCAATTGATGTATTTTATATACAGTGAATTCTTGTTAATTATTATTATGGTGGCGGATTATAATTAATCCGCCACCACTTTATCCACCAAACCTTTTAATCTGCCATGATTATGTGTTCAAGATAAGATTCAGCGGTTATGCATACGTATATATCGAGAAGGATCAAGAATGGGAGTTTGAGCATTATCAAGATTAAAGGTGGCCATGGTGAGTGGTTGATTCTCCATTGTTTCATGATTGTGTACAGCACTAGTACTGCTATTCACTCCTTTTGCATATCGTATGTCGGTGTGGTATACATGAAATAGATGTACGTACATATGTACATATTATACTTGTTCACTGTATTTCAATATTCTATAATATCATGCATAATTAAAATGTGTATATTCCAATACAGCATTCTGCATGTATGTGCCAGGAGGTACGTATCAACTTCAAAATTGATGTGGATAGCTGTGCAATTGATCTCTAGTGGTGATAGACTGTATTTCATGCCATGGTTGCTTAGAAAGACGATCTTAGCAGGCCAGGCTAATGGTACATTCTTTCAGTTTGTAGTGTGACAATGGAATGTTTATTTGACCACAGGGTGGGGGTGGGCGGGAAATGTGTATTTCTTCTTTTTGTACAATTCACATGGCAATCAGTGTGCTAATGACGTCCATGGCTCTCAGCAATGTGGGAGTCCTGTACTGAGTCCTCCACTCCCCTTATGATGTCATTCACAGTCAACAGCAATGTCCGAAATCTACCATTCCTCACTTTATGACATCATCACCTATTGTCCTAAGAGACTCTTATTCCCAGACTACCAGTGTTAGATATGTACAGTATGCACTATAGTCTTGCCATCAGGTACAATACAGTATATGGCTCATCTGTTTATATGTTGTGTATACAGTATGTATGTGTATTATTAATAATGAGCTACATTCCCACATACTAGTGTTGATACTGTGATGATCCACAACAAGCATGACAGGTCTTAAGCACATTCCTACCAAAAGTATATAAATTGTACCATCTATCCATGTGGAATTTTTTCATCAATTTGCTTATCATCAATTCAAGATTATCATAATTAACTGTATGGAGAAATGGATACAAATGTATGAGTAAACACATAATGTACTTGAGACTTTAGAACATGCATACATCATATTATTAAGTTGTATTCAGTATTGTAGCAGAGGAAGTTAGGCATTAAATAACACTCTGGTGGCTCATTGACACTCTAGCTTGCTGGGTGACTCTTTAGTTAACTAGAGCACACGACACATGCGACCTCTTTGTAGTTGTTGTACTGGTGGAGGGAGCATGGGATGTTTCCAGTACTGCAGTCCACCTCCACGTGATAGAGATGTGTTGCTGGGAATTGATCAGCCCCACTTCCAGGAATAACATCGTAGTCTTTGTCCACACAAATGAATTCAGTGCTATGGGTGTTGGTATCGCTCTCTGTTATTAGATATCCCTGGTATTCCTTGGTCCATCCCGAATAGCAGCTAGTCCGAGCAGGTATCATCAGAGTGTCTGTTCTCGTTGTTTTGCAAACAGCACAGGGAGCATTGTACTGATCACCATTGTGTGTCACTGGTACTTCGTATTCTGCTGGCACTAGTTTGGCATAGTTTTGTGCACCTGTTCTGTAAGACGCGTATTGAGGATCTTTAGGAAGACATATATATTCCGATCCACCTCCAGTCTTCGACCAATCCGTTCCAGCCATCACTCCATTGTAAACCATAGAGGTTCCTTCTGGGCAGGAGTTCTTCCCCCAGCGAGTGTACACTGCACCTATTTCAATAATTTAGAATTGAAAGACACAGCTCAGTATTGTAACTTGTGTAACAGTTGAGCCTGAATAATACCAGCATTTTTATAGGACACATGCATGAGTATGACATTGTTGTGAAGTAATGAATTCCATGTTAATTTTATCATTCTATAACAAATTTGTTGTTCTTTTGGATAATTTCAGTTATAATAATAATAGAGTGCTGAAATAAGTTTTGATATTCCATTCTTTCCCGATTGAAGTTATGGGAAAGAAATCACCAATAGCAGGTAGACTCAGATAACTGCAGTTCCCTCAGATAAGCACTCATTCACGTATGCTATGATGTATATTGAACACCTTATTGGCTTCCACTCTCTGCATCACTAATGTATATTACTTACTTACCTTGACCAAAAGGAAGGACCATCACTAGTGCCAAGAAAATTTGCAGCATCTTGTCTTTGGTGATTCTCCAATTTCGCTAAAGTAATTTGAAGTATATAGTTTACAAACTGATGCTACCTGTGAGTTGAGTCTTCTTATATACCCGGCCCTGCTGCTAGTCCCAGGATGTTGTTTGCACAGTTAAAACCTAAAATTAGTATGTTTCCAGAAGTGACCTCTGAACCTCCAGGAATTCCCTTCTCTTTGTTTGTCTTAGACTACATCTCCCACGCAGATAACAGTAATGTTGTCACAACATCTGCTGACAACATATGGACTTCTCAGCGTACATCACCAACACATATCATGCATCAAAACTAACAGCACAGAGATTATACTGCTTTGGCATCAATCACAAACCTTTTGTTTCCTGTATTTATGGACTAATTTCCTGGTTTTTTGTTCCACACACGCACACACATATGCACACAAAGCATACTCACTACACACACAGAGACACTTATGGTATAGATAGTATTAGTAACCATACTACACTTGTAATAGTACAACTGTGTCAGCAATTCTCTGCTGATATCTTTGTGATCTGACCCACCACTGTTATTTAATCCTTGACCTGTTTGTGGTAAGTACAAATATACTGTAACTACAGTGATAGAGAATTCCCCCAGTTCACTGTATATGTATCTGATTATAATAGTATATACCTATAGTACTAAGTCAGACATCATGTCATAGTTCCTATATCAGGGGTTTCCAGAAGGTGGCTTCCTGGTCTTAGGTTTGTTTACTCCAATAATGTTGTGAAGACCCAATCAATCATCGTCATAACTATATACGTAATAACTATATACGTCATAACTACATACGTAATAATCCCTGTATACATATATAGTTCCTATATAGGGGATTCCCAAAAGGTTACTTCCATATATAGGAACTATATCTCTATAATTCTGTGTTGGACATTATGTCATAGTTCCTATAGTGGGGAATTCCAGAGGGTTACTTGAGGGTACTTCAGGACAGTTGGTTGGAAGTAGGCACAATAGTAGTGTTGACAAGGTAAGAAAATATTAGTATTGGCAGTAGAGTTTATTTAGTGTATTCCATTCACTACTGTGTATACTTCTGTTCTATCACTCATTGTTCTCTACAAAACTGAGTTACAAAGCCTGTGTTCTGTTTCTTAACCTAAATACTGTGAATATCTATAGCTCTACTGATGTTATGTAATCTAAACACCTGTTTAGTCCATGTGTGTAAGTCACAGGCATTGTAGTAAGTGGTGTTCATTTGATACAGATAGCGCAAGTAATCTCTTTGTAGCTGTTGTAAGGAGGGCACAAGATATTGCCCGAGCAATGTGCTTCAACGTCTCATACGTCGGCTGATTGTGGAGTATGGCCTTGGCTTCCGCTGATGGAGCTGGGATACCGGTCCATGCATATGAACTCGGATCTGTACCTGTAATCCCTTGATGCCATCAGGTAACCGTAGTACTCTCTCCTCCAGGAGGTCGGGCAGCTTGTAGTTCCTGGGACCATCAGGACATCTGTTCGAGCTTTGGAGTGGCACACCACACATGGAGCATTTCTGTCCCAAACGTAGCTACCCATGATGGTACCATGTGGTTGCATCTCAACTGGTGCTATTGTTGTGTTTCCATTATACGTAGGTGAGATGTTGACACATTTTTGTTTACTTGTTTTTGGGGTAGCATGGGAACCATGCAACATAGTGGGAACTATGTAGTCCCATGGTAACTGTGTAATGCACAATAACCAAGTACATGCATTGTAATGGGACCAATGCTATACTGCTTGAACATATGTGCATTTGTACATGAAATGTGTACAGTGAGTACTCATTAATCCACACCACAATTTGTTTTCAATATACATGGGTGATAAATGAGTTTGACTGATTAATTGGATATTCATTAGTACTTGAACATTTTATTGTTACTGGGAAATTGAGGTGGATCATAATGTTTGGATGTTTGGTGGTTAAAATGGTGGCAGATTAACAAGAATTCGCTGTACATGCAAACACTAGTTCTTGATTCCATTGCTATGGATGCTGTTCATATCAGAGTGTGCACTCACATGCATGGGCCAAGTCATCCTGAACTGCACACTTCAATTTGGATTGTAATGTTTACCCCAGGCACACTGTTTCAGTTCAACCCACATCCATTCCATGCAACGGACTTGTATGTACGTATGTCTGTACTGTGTACACAGACCAACAACTGTGCATCGGTTCTATGTAAGCAACACAGTTGAGGATAAGATGTACCACTTGTTCCATCCTGAGGGAGAGGAAGCAGTGGCTACCGAAAGGTGAAGTGTACATGCATGTATGGTATAATACCAACCTGAGTCCACTGTACTGTATGTACCTTATGTACAGATGAATGTGTGTAACTAAAGTGAGTAACCCTCTATTCATACACACTATGAATCCCTGAGTATGTATGTACATTGGTACTGTCTTACCTGTACGTTGTACATATTGACCTATGGTACACGTGTAGGAACTGCTTAGTGTTCTATTATGTGTTCACTTCACACTACACCATGCTAACCGTGGATTATGAGTTCAAGGATCTAGAAAGGGAGTTCGAGCATTATTAAATATGGTGAGTGGTTGAATCTCTATTGTTACATGATTGTGGGCTATTCACTCCTTTTGCAACAGATGTCTGCATAGTATACATGCAATACGCACATATGTATGTGCATAATATATGTGTGTATTGTATTTTGATATTTGTGTATTATAATATCATGTATGCATGTGTATATGCAAAAACAGCATGTACTGTATGTACATTCTGCATGTATGTGCCAGGAGGTATCAACTGTACCTTATAGTTTATGTGGATAGTGCAATTAAGTTCTAGTGTTGGTAGATTGTCTTAGACTGTCTTTCATGTCTTTCATGGATGCTTAGAAAGACGATTTTAGCAGGTCAGGCTATTGAGGTGTACTCTTTCAGTCTGTAGTGTGACAATGGAATTTTTTTTAAATTTTGTTTATTTGACCTCAGGTGTGGGGGTGGGGTGGGAAATGTGTATTCCTTTTTTTGAGCAATTTGACTTTACTCTGCCCCAGGATGTACTGCAGTCGGGGTGCTAATGACATTCATGGCTCTCAGCAATGTGGGCCTGGAGTTCTGTACTGAGTCCTCTACTCCCCTTATAATGTCATTCACAGTGAACAGCAATGTCCGAAATCTCAAGTTCCATTCCTCACCTTTATGACATTATCACCTATTGTCCTAGAGACTCTCATTCTTAGACTACTGGTATTAGGTATGCACTGTAGTCTCTCAATCAGGTACAGTACATGGTTCATCTGTTTGTATAATGTGTATACAGTATGTATGTGAAATATATAATAACGAGTCAAATTCCAAATTCAAGCTCCACCTCCATATACTAGTGTTGATACTGTGATGATCCACAACAAGCATGACAGGTCTTAAGCAAATTCCTACCAAAAGTATATAAATTGTACCATCTATCCATGGGGAATTTTTTCTCATCGAATTACTTCACATCAATTTAAAATTATCATGATTAACTGTATGGAGAAATGGATATGAATGTATGAGTGATAATAGTAAACACACAATGTACTTGAGACTTATTAACGTGAATACATTGTAGGTGAGTTGTATTCTAACGCTGTTGCACTCATTTAATTCATTGGCACTCTTGCTGGGTGACTCTTTAGTTAACTAGAGCACACAACACAAGTGACCTCCTTGTAGTTGTTGTACTGGTAGAAGGTGCATGGGATATTTCCAGTACTACAGTCCACCTCCACGTGGTAGAGATGTGTTGCTGGGAATTGATCAGCCCCACTTCCAGGAATAACATCGTAGTCTTTGTCCACACAGATGAATTCAGTACTGTGTTGGGTGACATCCCACTCTGTCACCAAATACCCTCCATATTCCTGGGTCCATCCCGAATAGCAGCTAGTACGAGCAGGTATCATCAGAATATCTGTTCTCGTTGTTTTGCAAACAGCACATGGAGCATTGTACTGAGCACCATTTTTTGTCACCGGACGTTCGTATTCTGTTGGCACCAGTTTGGCATGGTTTTGTGTACTTACTTTGTAAGTTGAGTATTGAGGATATTTAGGAAGACATAAATATTCCGATCCACCTCCATACCTTCGGAAATCTGTTCCAGCCATTACTCCATTGTAAACCATAGAGGTTCCTCTTGGGCAGGAGTACTTCCCCCAGCGAGTGTACACTGCACCTATTTCAATGATTCAGAATTAAAATACACAGTTCATTACTCCTGAGTTTAGTAATTGACCCTGAATATGGTGTTAAAGTAGCAACATTCCTATAGAACACATGCATAAAGTTGATACGAGAACACTAAAATGAATTTAGGAATTTTATTCTCTCTCAATCAAAGCTATAAGAAAGGAATCACCAATTGAACCCAACAGCCTTATTCTAACTACAGTTCCATCAAATAAGCACTTATTCACCTAGGGTCCATGACTTTTATTGAATACCTTATCGGCTTCCTCTCTCTGCACTAAAGTAAAGTACTTACTTACCTTGACCAAAGGGAAGGACCATCAACAGTGCCAAAAACATTTGCAGCATCTTGTCTGTATCACAGTTTGATAGAAGAGAGTTACGAACTGATGATATTAGTGAATAAGCGGGCTCCTTTTATACCTACTGGGGTGTCATGTTTATGTAATAATTGCATAATTGTTCTCAGACGTAGACTGTGACCCTCCCTCTACTTTATCTCAGTTTTACAGGATAATAGAAAATAGCACCCGTTACTATAGAAACAGTACTATTATACAGCAATTTTATAATGTATAAAGCGCTAGCAACAGTATAAAGCGTTAGCAACGGATGCTATAATGGTTAAGACATGGATGCTCGGGCATTATGACATATAAAATACACTCGCCCTCGGGACTCGGTATTTTATATGTCATAATGCCCGAGTATCCGTGTCTTAACCACTAATTACTATGTATGTCTACACACACACATAGTTGTAGGCCCTCAATAACATACATATCTGCAACACCACATATCAATGCTATGCATTGAAGGTACTACCAGTGTAATGAATTACATATTTTATACTGATTTGGTAATAAATTGAAGAAGATAATGTACAGATACAGAGAGGTCAAAGGTGATTGGTTTTAATCTATCTTAGTATGCGTGTATGTACATATATACATATGAGTATATAGGTAATGTATGTATGTATGTATGTATGTATACATATACGTATGTGCATGTACTTCAAGTAATGTTTGTACGTATAATATGTGTGTATGCATGCATATATACATTACATGTGCAGATCATATCCTCAAAGATGCTCATGCTCTGAGTCATTCTTTCACCTACCTTCAGCATCCCAGTGTCCTAAAGACTCTTATTCCAAAATTACTAGTGTGCGTATGTACAGCACACACTGTAGTCCCAGCATCAGGTACTGTATGTGGCGCATACATGCAGTATGTATGTAAGTTAATGAGATTCATATTCCAATCCTGCTGAGAAGGTCAATGCCCAGGATAAAATTGTGTTTACATGGAAAAATATCAACCACCACCCCTGTGCAGTGCAACTTTCATGTGAACATATACAGCAGTTAAGTTGAAGACAAACCTGGAAAACAATTAGTGATTTTTAAACAATTATCAAAGTAAGCCATAATGGCTAGCATCACCTTAACCTCAGATTGTTGTTTCAATTGCACGTGAGAAGTTTGGGTGTTGCTAATTGGGTCATGGTTCATTGGTAGACAACTGACTGTCTCTGTAAGTGGATACTGTGAGGGGATTCCTATCCCATATAATACACACACCTGTTCACAGAAGCACTATTTCGATAATGATTATAATTCTAGTCAATAATGAAGCCTAAACTAAGTATTATTCCAATTATATATAGATTGGTCTATTTGATTGTGTAATAAAGTGCTTAATATGTAAGTCATTTACTCAACAACATGCAAGCAGGAACTCGATGTAATGGTCATATTGATAATATAGTAATACTATATGTGGTGTGTTGAAAAAAAAGGAGCAAATTAAACTGGAAAATGTACAGATATATCTGTGCTATTGGCACAGTTGCCTTTGTTGTTGTACACCTATAATAAATTTCATTCTTTTCAAGTGATTGGTATTGTACTTTATCAATCAATCACCTAGCAACTCATTCCTCAGCCATAACAACTGCTTGGGATTTAGTATACATTATTATATTATTTATACACAAACATACCACATAACAACTATGAGTGTATCCTGACTTTAGGTTATAGCTTCGCCCTTATAAACAATGAAATCAAAGTGTCAGCAGAACAGACCCAAATGGTCCCAATAGAGGTATTTTAGTTATTACCTATAGATGTACTTACGTATTAGGTTATAATATGTCATGTAGAGATATACGTATATGACTACATTCTAACTTCAATACAAATGTACCCAACACATTATTGATTAACATTATAAAATGATGAATAATGATATTCAATGCATTCAACAATTTGCATGCAGATGAGTTCCTCCACTACTTAATGATGGGGTATTTCCCAGTGAAGGTAGTACAGTTCTTAGACTGTGTAATTAACATTTTTGTAATTATTACTTGTTTCATTGTGTTCTCCAGATGAACTGACTTTTTTATCTGGTACACACGGCACATGTAATCTCCTTGTAGCTGTTGTACTGGTTACTGGAGCAGGGAATGAGACCGCTACTACAGTCTACCTCCACATGAAAGAGATCTGTTGCATGCCATGTATTGCCTGCACTTCCAGAAATTATACTATATTCTCTGTCAACGCAAATGAATTTGGTGCTGTGGGGGTTGGTATCGGCCTCGGTCATTAAATATCCCTGATATTCTAAGGTCCATCCATAGTAGCAGCTAGTACGAGCAGGTATCATCATAACATCTGTTCTTGTTGTTTGACAGACAGCGCAGCGAGCATTGTAATTATGTCTGTATGTTTTTGTCACCGGTTGCTCATATTCTGCTGGCACTAGTTTGGCATGGCTTGGTGTATTCGTACTATAAGTAGAGTATTGAGGATAGTAAGGTAGGCATACAAAGTCAGATGCACCTCCGCTCCTGCTATGTGCAGTCCCAGCCAACACTCCACTGTAAACCAGTCTTGTAGTTCCAGAAACACTTGGACAGTAGTTATTGCCATAGCGAGTGTATACTGCACCTAATTGTCAATTGGGTGCAGATACAATATCATGCCTGACGTATATATGGAGCATGTAATGTGTATTTTTTAGTGAATACTATAATAAATACACACATGTGTATTGAATGTATTATATATCTAACAAGATCTAGTCTCACAGACATCATATCAATGAAATAGGTATGCAAGAAAATATACTTACCTTCAGCAACGTTACAGGCAAATAGCAAAGCGAGAAACATTCCCAACATCATCCCTGTATTAGTTCTTGTACACTGATGAACTAGGCTGATAGGTTCGCGTGATGAGCTGAATTAGGTTCTAGTAGGCATTTTATACCTGGTGAAATATGGTCTGATGTACTTCTTGCAATCTCCTTTTATACCTACTGGGGTGTCATGTAATTGTTTTCAGAAGTGAACAGTGACCCTCCCTCTCCTTTGCCTTATATTGGCTTCAGGGATAACAGAATTTCCTAATATGTCTGCAGACATAGTCTTAGGTCCTCAAAAACACACATATCTGCATTGCCACCTACCGATGCCATGCATGGAAGGTACTACCAGTGTAGTAAATTGAATATTTAACTGATTTGATAATAAAAATTATATTGTAAGAGATAATGTATATGCACATACAGAGAGGTCAAAGGTGATTGGTTTTAATCTCCATTGTTGTATGTGAAGGTACTACCAGCGTAGTATTTACAGTATGTACATATGTGTATGTACATATATACATATGTGTGCATATACGTACATGTATGTATAATATGTATATGTAATAGTTGTACCCCGCTTTTGGTCGGTACATTCCCATGTACCGACCAAAAGCGGGGTACAACTATTATGTATCCCGTTCGATAGCACGATTACGAGTAGCGGAGATGGATTTCGTTCACGACATCGAAAAAGACGATTTTCTGAAAGAGATGGAGGTGGCTATCAACCAATTCAGTTGGCTTCTTGGCCGCCCGTACTTCCCGAACCAACGAGCGTCAGGACACTTATCGAACGAACGAGGAAAATGGCCGAATCCACGAGCCTTGGAATATTTACCGAGCGAACCAAGAAACTCATCGAACCAACGATTTTCAGAGTATTTACCGAACGAACAAAGAAACTTGCCGAACCAACGAGTTTCAGAGTATTTACTGAACGAACGAGGAAACTTGCCGAACCAACGAGGCTTAGAATACTTACCGAACGAACAAAGCAACGGTTATGGCTTCTTCTAATAGAAAATCCGAGAAACAACCTTCTTTAAACCCCGTTGAGAACGTCGAAGAATGGCTCGAGCCAAGAATACAGCCGAGAATACACAATGGGCACATAACAATGGGTGTTGATTAATTAATACCAGTCACTTAAAAACTGGGGTACATCACTAATAGGGTCAGTGTTGTACCCCAGTACATCGCGAATGTACTCCAGTCGGTCCCTTTGATCTTAAGTGACAATATCACCAATCGGGATACATGTACATATGTACAGTATGCACGTATGTATATACTGCATGTAACATATGTACATATAATATGTGTGCATGCATGTGTACAGTACACTATGCATACAGTATGTGTGCATATCATTTCCTCTAAGATGCTCATGCTCTGAGTCATCCTTCCACCTACCTCTCAGCATCCAATTGTCCTAAGAGACTCTCATTCCCAAATTACTAGTGTAAAGTATGTCCAACACCCATTGTTGTCTCAACATCAGGCATAGTATGTGATTTATCTTTTCGTATGTAGTGTAATATACAGTATGTATGTGAGTTAATGAGATTCATATCCCAATCCTGTTGACTAGGTTGAATGCTCAGGTACGAATTGTGTTTACATGGAAACTTGTCAACTACCACCTCTGTGCAGTGCAGTGAAACATTCCTGTAAGCATACAACAGTCAACTTGAAGACAAGCCTGGGAAACAATTAAATGATTTTTAAACAATTATCAATGTAAGTCATAATGTCTAGAATCACCTTAACCCCGGATTATTGTTTTGATTGTACTTAAGAAGATTGGTTGTTGTTATTTGGGTCATGGTTCATTGCAATTGGTAGACAGCAGCAACAGCAGTGTGGGAGTCCTGTACTGAGTCCTCCACTCCCCTTATGATGTCATTCACAGTCAGCAGCAATGTCTGAAATCACACTGTCACCTGTTGTCCTAAGAGACCCTATATCCAAAAGTACCGATGTGAGGTGCAGTACACACTGTTGTCTTGCCATCAGGTACAGTATGTGTGCATGTAGTATATACAGGGTGTGCATGAGTTTGCATCTCAATACTATTGAATGAGATGATTGCTGTTGTCCACAATTATCTACACGACCCCTGCATCAGACCTGGTACAGTAGTAGGTAGTACTATAATAATGATATTTTGGGCTATTGATGTTGACACTGTTCCCAACTGTAGTTACGGATGCGGATTTAAGAAAATCATTAAGACTTCAGATTGCTGGGTATACTGTATGTATCATGGTGCGTGGGTGGAAGTCAGGTGGATCAAAGGAAAAAGTGGATTTATATCTGCGACATAAGCCTGCTTCCTTAGATATTACCCAGGTCATAATTAATATCCATACAAATTAATCAATAACCTAGCAATACTCATTAACACTTCAATCACAACAATGCCCTTCAATTAACGTAGTGCAAGCAATACTACAGTAGTGAATAGTATAAAAACCAAAACAAATATAATATGTGCATAGTCCTAAGTAATGCCACTATGACACATATTTATTGTATCCCTCCTGGGTGGGCTGCAGCAAAGATACAGACACTTCTGTCTCTAATTATTGTCAACTCGAGTTGCACCATTGTTGTCCATTAATGGACAAAGTATCTGACAGTGTATCTCTGCTGTAACCCACCCAGGAGGGATAGTAGAGCTATTATTATATATTTTTAATTATTTGATGTCCTCAATCATATATTCAGCTTTCACGATAGCACTGTAACTATGGTAATGATGTCTGACTCTTTCCTCTGACATGTTGATGAATGACTAGGACAGTTTGGCATTTGCTGGGATTTATTTTGTCTTCATTTTACACATACGTACTGTACTACTGTTGGTAGATTGTGTGCTGATAGATGAAATAAATTTTCACTGTTGTTGTTTCAATTGATTTTAATGTGATTCTTAAACAATTAACTGCTAGAGTCGTGTTGTAGTTATTAAGTGGTTTAAATTGAAATAATGTTATGTCATTTAATTGGCTATGAATTCCACCCTGAGTACCCATAATAATGTGTACACACACCTGTTGACAGAAACACTATTATAATAATAAGGATAATAATTCTAGTCAACAATGAAGCCCAAACTAAGTATTCTAATTATATATAGATTGTTTTACTTGAATGTGTAATTAAGTGCTTAATATGTAAGTCATTTATCCAACAACATGCAAGCAGGAACTTGATGTAATAGTCATAGTGATAATATAGTAATACTATATGTGGTATGCTGAAAGAACAAATCGAACTGCAAAATGTACAGATATATCTGTGCTATTGGCACAGTTGCCTTTGTTGTTGCACACCTTTAAAAAGTCCATTCATTTCAAGTGATTGGTATTGTACTTTATCAATCAATCACCTAGCAACTCATTCTTCAGCCATGACTACTGCTTGAGAGTTAGTATACATCATTATATTATTTATACACAAACATACAACATGACAATTATATTTGCATGCTGACTTTAGGTTAGCTTCGCCCTTGTAAACGATCACATTATTGATTAGCATTTTAATATGATGAATTATAATGATATTCAATACATTCAACAAATTGCAGATGAGTTTTCTCTACTACTTAATGATGGGGTAGTTCCCAGTGAAGGTAGTACAGTTCTTAGACTATGTAATTAACATCTTTGTAATTATTACTTGTTACATTGTGTTCTCCAGATGAACTGACTTTATCTGGTACACACAGCACATGTGATCTCCTTGTAGTTGTTGTACTGGCTACTGGAGCAGGGAATGAAACCGCTACTACAGTCTACCTCCACATGAAAGAGATCTGTTGCACGATACGTATTGCCTGCACTTCCAGAAATTATACTATATTCTCTGTCAACGCAAATGAATTTGGTGCTGTGGGCATTGGTATCACTCTCAGTCATCAAATATCCCTGATATTCTAAGGTCCATCCATAGTAGCAGCTAGTACGAGCAGGTATCATCATAACATCTGTTCTTGTTGTTTGACAGACAGCGCAGCGAGCATTGTAGTTATGTCTGTATGTTTTTGTCACCGGATGCTCATATTCTGCTGGCACTAGTTTGGCAGGGTATGATCTACTTGTACTATATGTGGAGTATTGAGGATAGTAAGGTAGGCATACAAAGTCAGATGCACCTCCGCTCCTGCTATGTGCAGTCCCAGCCATCACTCCGCTGTAAACCAGTCTTGTAGTTCCAGAAACACTTGGACAGTAGTTATTGCCATAGCGAGTGTATACTGCACCTAATTGTCAATTGGTTTACAGATATAACATCATACCTGATGTATATATGTAGCGTGTAATGTGTATTGAATGTGATATTAATATCTCTATATAACAAAATCTACCAACAGACATCATGTCATTTAAATAGGTATACAATATAATTGATATACTTACCTTCAGCAAAGTTGAAGGCAAAAAGCAAAGTGAGAAACATTCCCAACATCATCCCTGCATAAATTCTTATACGCTGATGAACTAGGCCGACAGGTATGAGCTGAATTAGGTTCTAGTAGGGCTAACCCTATTTTATACCCTTTGGTGAAATATGATCTGATGTACGTACTTCTTGCAATCTAACTATAGAGAGTTGAATTTCAGTGGCAATCTCTGCAACTTTGAAAATGATCCACAATAGTATCTCTTTACATATAAACACCTGTTTATCTAATGAGAAACAGCTGGAAATCTCCAAAAGGTTGTGAACCATTAAATCAGATTAGTAAGTTTACATTAGATCATTTTGATGTATTGGTTTGTGTCATACTATATGGGTGTATTATGTTACAGCCTTTAAGTTGATGGACTATCAAGTTTACAACAGTATGTATTTCACATTTTGAGTGTGCTGTGACCTCTCTAAGGATTAAACTTTTCTTCTTTTATTGTATCATGCTGGAGGTACGTACATGATGTGCGTATACAGAGATGTCAAAAGTGAGTGCTCGAGTCACTATTATTATGCACAATTCCTTCTTGTTCCCATATCCCCAAGCTTTAGCGATAATCCAGCTGTGTAGGATAAAGTTAAAACTATACCATTCTGGAACTTTCCCATATTATATTCCTTATGTATGTCATGTACATGTATACATCTTGTCTATGAAGCAAAATTTGAACAAATGTGTGTTTGATGCCATTTTCTGCAATATCTGGTTTTGTCCGACCATAGTAATGCTATGAAAACTCCAATTAAGACAGAAGAGAACACAGTATCACTGCTAACATGAGCATTTCCTTCTACAATTAATATTTCTCAAGAATTGCTCAACCCTATATGCAATTTAATTCTGTTTGAAATGCAACACACACACACACACACACACACACACACACACACACACACACACACACACACACTCACACACACACACACACACACACACACACACACACACACACACACACACACACACACATGTATACTGTACATACATGCCTGTGCACGTAGATACAGTACCTGACAAAAGATACTTCATGTACATACATTTAGTATGTACATATTTGTTATCAGTTAGTTGTGGAATTAATCTATGTACAGTATCTAATGCATAGTGCTGATAGACCAGACCGTCTTTCATGCCGTGGGCGCTTAGAATAACTACCTTAGAGGGACAGGCTAATGGTGCACGTTTTCAGTCTGTAGTGTGATAATTAATGGAATATATTGCTTAGTTGACCTGGAGAGTGAGTGGGAAATATGCATTCCTTGTTCTTGTGCAATTTGACTCTACTGTACCTCATGCTGTACAGTAACTGCGTTGGTGTGCTAATGTCATTCATGATTCTCAGCAGTGTGCGGAGTCCTGTGCTATGTACTAAGTCCTCCACCCCCCTTATGATGTCATTCAAGCTGTATCTCTATAATACTGACTCAGACATTATGTAATAGCTCCTATAATGGGGATTCCCAGAGGTTTATTTGAGGGTGCTTCAGGACAGGAAGTTGGAAGTAGGTACAATCGTAGTGTTGACAAGGTAAGAAAATATTAGTATTGGCAGTAGAGTTCAATTAGTGTATTCCATTCGCTACTGCACATACTTCTGTTCTTGCACTCATGCATACTCAACAACATGTGACCAAAAATTCATTTATTACTCACTACAAAACTGAAGTTATGAAGCCTGTGTTCTTTTTTGAACTAAAATTAATACTGTGAATATCTACGTATAGCTCTACTGATGTTATGTACTCTAAACATCTATCTACTCTATGTGTGTAAGTCACAGGCATTGTAGTGAGTGGGTGTTCATTTGGTGCAGACTGCACAAGTAATCTCTTTGTAGCTGTTGTAAGGAGGGCACAAGATATTGCCCGAGCAATGTGCTTCAACGTTCCATACGTCGGCTGCTTGTGGAGTATGGCCTTGGCTTCCGCTGATGGAGCTGGGATACCTGTCCATGCATATGAACTCGGATCTGTACCTGTAATCCCTTGATGCCATCAGGTAACCGTAGTACTCTCTCCTCCAGGAGGTCGGGCAGCTTGTAGTTCCTGGGACCATCAGGACATCTGTTCGAGCTTTGGAGTGGCACACGACACATGGAGCATTTCTGTCCCAAACGTAGTTACCCATGATGGTACCATGTGGTTGCATCTCAACTGGTGCTATTCTTGCTGTATTTTGTGTACCAGACTGATAGCTGGAGTACACAGGACTTTTTGTGAGACAAACAAAATTCGCCCCACTGCCTTTTGTGGAATATTGGGAGCCAGCTGCAAAACCATCATAAACCTTATAGGCTCCATACGGACAGTACGTTTTCCCCCATCTTGTGTACACAACTCCTGAGAGGGGTCAGAGAGAAAATAAAGCATGACATTGTGTCTTTGTTGATTAAATTCAATCCATGACACTAATATCCTCCAATATCCATTTACAGGCAATCATTCTACATACATCCAGGCAGGATTTAAGAAGGGTAGTTGTCATTAATTTTGATTAGTAAAACATGCTACAATTAAGGTAGTGAAGCATCAGCAAGCTTCAAATTCCAGAACCTGGGAGTCTGGAAGTCTGTGATGTACATGACTATGAAGATAACTCATGATTGGATATATCACATGAGAGTGAAGTAGGTATTTTCTGCAGTGCACTTCACATAATACATTATATTACATACCTTGACCACAGTGAAGGACAGTCAACAGTACCAAAAGAATTTGCAGCATCTCGTCCGAATTGATTCTTGAATTCAGGTTGAGGATTGTAAAGTGAGTTACAAGCTGATGGTACTCCTTTTATACATGCTAGGATGATGTGTCTATCTGTACCTGTGATGTTCTGATTATTAGAATTAGCATATTCTGGGAAATGAACTCTGTCTGTCACCCTTGCAGGGATTCCTTCCCCTCACACAAGTACCATTTGCAAGAGTGTAAGACTTGACTGACTTAGCCTCAGGCACTTACATGGTATATAATATTGGCAAGTAGAATTATTGATTAATAAATTATAATAGAATTAGTCTATTCTGTTCACTACTGCATATACATCTGTTTTTGCACAACATGTGACCGAAAATTCATTTGTTACCCACTACAAAACAAGTTTGCCCCACTTCCCTTTGTGGAAATTATGAAAGGAGCTGCAAAACTATTATACACCTTATAAACTCCAAACAGACAGTAAGGCTCTCCCTATTCTTGTGTACACAAGTCCTGGAAGGAGTTGGAGAAAAATAGAGCATGTGTCTTTGTTAATTATATTCAATCCATGACATGCATATTATGCATTTGTATATGCATAACATCATACATACATAAATGCTTAGATAACATAGTATTGAGAAATTAAGTATATATACAAATAGTATTATGTATACAATTTCCACTTACAGGCAATATACATATCTACATGCCTGTAGGAAGGATTTGAGAAGGGGAGCTGCCATTTGATTGGTAAAACATGTCAGTATGATAGAAAGTATTAAGCATCAGAAAACACTGTCTGTTGCACTAAGTAAGGCCATTAGCTTCAAATGCCAGGACCTGGGAGTCTGGAAGTCTGTTATGTACACAACTGTGAAGAAAATTATGATTGGATGTACTTTAGCATGTTCAGGGAAATGAACTACGTCTGTCACCCTTGGATGGATTCCTTCCCCTCACATAAATTACATTATGAGAATGTAAGACTTGGCTAACTTAGCCTCAGGCTCTTACATGGTAAAATATCATGCAATATCAACAGCACTAGCTGACTAGTCTGGTGTAGCTGACCCTTTCTACTGAGCATTGTACATGAGCATATTTTCAACCTCAAAATGTACAAATTATATTATTATGTGTAATTGCCATCATCAAACTCCACCTCCCAGATAGAAAGTGAAACACAGCCACACCAGACACTTTTTCTGCACCCCTCCTGTGTCATAAAGGGTCAGCTCTACCAGACGAGTGCCTCACTGAGTGTGACTTGGGTATTAATTTTACTAATTTGACAACATTACATTGTCGAGGACTGGTTGGTGTATTTGTGTAATTATTCCTTAAAACAGCAATGTTTTCCATAGTCCCTATCTTGCATGTTATTGTACACACATATTATGCTCACATATGCATACATATGTACATGTACGTACTGTAGGTATGAATGCTCACACACACCCACCAACCCATACAAACATACAAGTACTAATGTGTACTAGCTACAATGAACATGGAGTGAAGGGATATCCATCAAACCTACATTCAGTCCCCCATTTGGAGTGAACTGTACTCCTCTCACTTGTAGCAGGTGGAATGTGTGTAGACTCACACTTCAGTTCTCATCCCAATGACACTGCTGACCTTGTACTTGTAATTGTATTATGTACTTTTAAACTATACTTTTCCCAAAATTAAATGTCCACAATGCACACTCATTTGTAGCTTGTGCGCAGGCAGTCAATTAGTACATGATAATACAAGAGCAGATTGGTCACCAGATGTTGAAGGGATCCCACTAACTGTGTAAGTCCCCAGACACCCGTCATGGTGTCTCCTTCCTGAATGCGAGGAAAGTTCATTACACCTACCTAGCACAAAAAAGCACAGCCATGTACTGTGTGCACATAAAACTCATATACACATGCAAATTGTGCACACACATGTACACACACGTGCACACACACAACCACACATGCACACACACACACACACACACACACACACACACACACACACACACACACACACACACACACACACACACACACACACACACACACACACACACACACACACACACAACCACACATGCACACACACACAACTGCTCATGTACACACTCACACACACACGCGCAGACATACACATTATGATACATACATGCAAACATGTGTATATACACATGTACGTATGTTTGCATAGATACACATACATTCCCACATGTACACATATGTACACACACACGCGCGCGTACACGCACATGTACACACACACACACACACACACACACACACACATACACACACGCACATACACTTACATACGCACACATGCACACACACACACACACACACACACACGCACATACACTTACATATGCACACATGCACACACACACACACACACACACACACACACGTGCGCGCGCACACAAACACACACACACACACGCGCGCACGCACATACACTTACATACACACACGCACACACACACACACACGCACACAAACACACACACACACACAAACACACACACACACACACATACACACACACACACACAAACATGGGCACACACACACGCACACACATGCACACACACACACCACACACCACACACACACACGCACATACACACCACACACACATGCATGCTCATACATACATACATACAGACATACACACACACACACACACACACACACACACACACACACACACACACACACACACACATACACTTACATATGCACACATGCACACACACACACACAAACACACACACACACACATACACACACACACACATGCACTTACATACGCACACATGCACACACACACACACACAAACACACACACGCACACACAAACACACACACACACACACATACACACACACACACACACACACACACACACACACACACACACACACACACAAACATGGGCACACACATGCACACACACACACACCGATATAATTTATCTATTTTATGTTAACGGATTAACAGTTGAACTGTTAACGAATTAACCGTTAACTATTTTTATAGAAGTAGAATCCACCTAGAACGTACATGACACGTTTCAAAGAGTTAGTTTGTTCCAGTGATTTTTGACGAGTGTTTTTAGACGGCTGCGTACATATCTTACAGAGAAGTTAAAGTTTAGCGCTAAAGAAACCATGATCGAAAACTCAGATACGTTTTCACTCGTTCTAGACATAACAAGTGACGTCATACGATTAACGCGTTACTGGTTAAACGGATTAACTGTAGTCTAGCTAGCTAGCCCGTCCCCGCACACGCGCCCTACGGGCGCTAAGAGCGGGAGAACAAAAACGTTATCTTTTCCATGATCTGTACTGTACTTACAAAATTTGTTACTGGGAAATTGAGGTAGATCGTAATGTTTGGATGTTTGGTGGATAAAATGGTGACAGATTAACAAGAATTCACTGTACATGCAAACATGAGTTCTTGATCCCGTAGTTACGGATGCTGATCATATCAGAAAGTACACTCACATGTATGCATGGGCCAAATCATCCTGAAATGCATACTTCAATTTGAATTAAAATGTTTACCCCAGGCACACTGTTTCAGTGCAACCCACATCCGTTCCATGCAACGGACTTGTATGTACATATGCCTGTACTGTGTACACAGACCAACAACTGTGCATCGGTTTTATGTGAGCAACACAGTGGAGGATAAGATGTACCACTTGTTCCATCCTGAGGGAGAGGAAGCAGTGGCCACCGAAAGGTGAAGTGTACATGCATGTATGGTATAATACCAACCTGAGTGCACTGCACTGTATGTACCATATGTACAGGTGAATTCAAAAGAGTAATCTTCTGTTAGTACATACTATGAATCCCTGAGTATGTATGTACGTATGTACATTTGTACTGTACATACTTAGGTAACTACAGATGTACACTAGTTTGTATGCTTAGTGAGTACAAGAAGTGTGTGTATGTGTGGATACTTTGCCCTAGAGTCCTTATAGTATGCAGTATGACCTCTGCTAAAGGACACTGACATAGTAAACATATACATACATAGTAACTTACCTTCTTACAGAGGATGCTTATTGAGGCATGTCAATTGAGTCTTTGTGGTGCTAGTACATTTTTACCTCTGAAGAATCTACAATCCCATTCCATTCAACAATCTGAAAATTTTACTTTGTAACTTGTGAAATCAAAACATGAGTATCTTGAATATGTGATTATGCACGTTTAAACATATTGTACGCATATATGTATGTAAATATTATAGTGCTTATTTGTTGTGCATGTACCACCATGCTATGGAAGGTACATGATGTGTGTATGTAGTGTCTTATCCATGGTTTGTACTTCATGTACAGATTGGAGTGTCTGGATACAAGTGAAAGGAAAGCTGAACTATCCATCAAAGAGTTCAGAGGTCTATTTGTGGCCAATCCTTAACATTTTAGCATCCAATCCTGTCAAATTGTTCAAGATTTCCATGACTTTTCATGTTTGATTCACATACGCATGCAGTTCTGTACTGTAAATTTACACATGCAGATGTACCAACATAATATGGTGCATGCTTACCAATGATTCTTCAGCATATTGTCCTTTTCAGGACCAGACATTGTATGGAGATTTTTGGTAGTTACTATAATCGCAAGTTTAATTGTGAATTGTGGAATTTGTAGCTTTTATGTATGCAGCAGTAGCAATTAAAACGGGATTTGTATAACTTAATATTGAAACACCAAGCATAAAAACCTCTAGATTCTTTAAACATAGTTTTCAGCTGTTTGCTATGCAGTGTTTATAAGCAAATGTAGAGATTTGTTGAGACATGTTTGGATCACCTATAGTGAGAAACAGACGTCAATCTACTTGAGTTTGTCAACAGTCAAATGAGATCTTGTAAACTTTGTTGTATCTAATGGTTGGCCATGGATCAGATGATGGCTCCATGTATGTTTCTATAGCTACTAGGTAATATTCAGTTAGAATACATGTCAATTGATGTATTGTATATAGTTGGAATTTGACAGCTAGTAAAGGTAACTTGAAATTAAGAATTTGTCTGTTTTACAAACTTCCCTATCTGTTGTACATATTGACCTATAGTACATGTGTAGTATATAAATGTTCAGTGTTGTATTATTTGTTCATACTACACTGAGCTAACCGTGGATTACGAGTTCAAGGTAAGATTCAACAGTTATACATATCGGGATGGATGAAGAAAGGGAATTCGAGCATTATCAAGAGTAAAAGTGGTGAGTGGTTGAATCTCCATTGTTACATGATTGTGTGCAGCACTGCTATTCACTCCTTTTGTATCATATGCCTGTGTGGTATACATACAATAGGTATGTATGTACATATACATGTTTACTATATTTCAATATTATTGTACTATCATGTATAAATGTGTATATTCCAATACAACATGTACTGTATGTATATTTTGCATGTACAGTGAATTCTCGTTAATCTGCCACCGCTTTATCTGCCAAACCTGTTTATCTGCCGCCAATTGCCTGCATGAATTCATTTGTATGGTTTTACTATTGATGTAATCCGCCAATCAGATAATCTGTCTCCGCCACAATTTTGTGACATCACTTCCTCTAATTACGCGTGTTATGTAACACTTAATCCGCCAGTCCTTTAAGAAGATGGCTATCAAGTATGTTTGTTGCTATTGTTATATTATGCTATTGCTATTTGTGCTATATGCTATTGTTTGCTTGATATAATATAATATTGTGATCAAAATTTAAGTAATTCGTTAATCCGCCAAATATTGCTAAAACGAATTGTGGCGGATTAACGAGAGTACACTGTATGTGCCAGGAGGTATTGACTGAACTTTATAATTAAATTTTTGTATGTGTATAGCTAGTTGTGCAATTGATCTCTAGTGTTAATAGGCTGTATTTCATGCCATGGGTGCTTGAAAGACGATCTTAGCAGGCCAGGCTAATGGTGCACTCTTTTAGTCTGTAGTGTGATAATGGAATGTATTTGTTTATTTGACATTAAGGTGGGGAGGTGTGTGGTAAATGTGTATTTCTTGTTCTTGTGCAAATTGACTCTACTGTGCCCCAGGGTGTACTGCAATAAGTGTGCTAATGACATTCATGGCTCTCAACAGTGTGGGAGTCCTGTACTGAGTCCTCCACTCCCCTTATGATGTCATTCACAGTCAACAGTAATGTCCCAAATCAGAAGTACCATTCTTCTCTATGACATCATCACCTGTTGTCCTAAGAGACTCTTATTCCCAGACTACCAGTGATAGGTATGTACAGTATGCACTATAGTCTTGCCATCAGGTACGTTATAATATGGTTCATCTGTTTATATGTTGTGTATACAGTATGTAATATGTGAAAGTATTAATAATGAGCTATATGCCCACATACTAGTGTTGATACTGTGATGATCCACAACAAGCATGACAGGTCTTAAGCACATTCCTACCAAAAGTATACAAATTGTACCATCTATCCATGTGGATTTTTTTCATCAAATTACTTAATATCATTGTTTAATATTATTCTTAAGTTGTTTGTGGGAAGTACAAATATAACTACAATAATAGAGAGTTCTCCCCATTTCACTGCATATCTATTAATAGTATATATATAATATATATGTATATATATATATATATATATATATATATATATATAAACTGTAGGTACTGTTACTATGTCAGACATTATGTCATAGTTCCTATAATGGTGATTTTGAGAGGGTTTCTTAATTGAGGGTGCTTCAGGACAGGAAATTGGAAGTAGGCAAAATAGTAGTGTTTGCAAGAAAAGAAAATATCAGTATTGGTATCTAGAGTTTATTCAGTATATTCCATTCACTACTGCGTATATATTTGTTCTTGCAGTCATGCATACTCAACAACATGTGACCCAAATTTCATTTATTACTCACTACAAAACTGAAGTTATGAAGCCTGTGTTCTGTTTCTTGGACTAATACTGTGAATATCTACGTATAGCTCTACTGATGTTATGTACTCTAAGCATCTATCTACTCTATGTGTGTAAGTCACAGGCATTGTAGTAAGTGGTTGTTCATTTGGTACAGACCGCACAAGTAATCTCTTTGTAGCTGTTGTAAGGAGGGCACAAGATATTGCCCGAGCAATGTGCTTCAATATTAAAGATGTCTGCAGCTTGTGGAGTATGGCCTTGACTCCCTTGAAGAGCCTGTGGATACTTATCCACGCATATGAAATCAGATCTGTAATATTTATCATGTGGTGCCATCAGGTAACCGTAGTACTCTCTCCTCCAGGAGGTCGGGCAGCTAGTAGTTCCTGGGACCATCAGGACATCTGTTCGAGCTTTGGTGTGGCACACGACACATGGAGGATTTCTGTCCC